>CAJQZJ010001969.1:8141551-8168219 GCA_907164525.1 Lophiomys imhausi
CACACACACACACACACACACACACACACACACACACACACACACACTGGTTAATACACATGGATACACACCCACAGACCAAAATGACAATCAAGAACTACATTAAGTCATCTTTCAAGGGATCAAGGCAGATAGGGCTAATGTGAATTCCAGTGATGCTGTCAAATGTTAATGAGTACTGTGAGCCTCACCCAAAGGCTAAAGACTGATGCAGGAATGTATGGAGAGAAAATGGGAACTGTCCAGGCAGTCATTGGTATGTCCTTTCTTAGTTTTGGAAGCTGCAGGCCCTGCACTTCCTATATAAGCAAATATATTTATCCCTCTCAGGTCTCTGAGGTGGTTGAAGAATAGACAGCTAGAGTCTCATAGCTAAATTTTGAGTTGTTTAGGAATCAAGAGGGTGTTATAGAACTAAGAAGATACTCTTAAAAGTGTGTTGCAAGTTAGTATGAATGTTGAGTCACATATAGACCTTTAAACTCAAGGAGATGGTTAGACAGTAGAATGTTAAAGTCAGGGGCCAAATATGTATAAACTGGACATTGGGAAGGTATACTGGGCCATTTAACTCTCATAAATGTGGCATATTTATATCTGTTGTTTTGTATAATACTTACTGTAATAAGAGAAGGAACCATCTGTTGGACTGAAAGGGGAAACTTCTGGGGGGAAGAGGGTGGAAGGGCGGGATAGGAAGGGGGAATAGGAAGGGGTTTGTTACTGAGATGTAACTTGAAGAAAAAAAAATAAAGTATTTATAAAAAAAAATGAGTACTGTGAGCCTCAGCATCAAATTGTGAATAACACTAAATCATAACTCTCTAGCATTCTAGAAGAGTTGGAATATGACAATAAATTTAAAAGTTGACATTATTCAAATGTGTATTTTCTTAAATCTGTGTTGGATTGGGCATGCTTGGTGCCTGTGTTTCTTATGTAACTCCTCATTGGTTCCCTTTCCAGTTGGCTGCTGTGTTGTTTTTCCTCAGGGAACCCAGATGCAGGGGATGCTGTTACTTAAGGTGTTCTGGGATTTCCTTGCAGTCAAGGAGGGATGAATATTTAGCCAGCATGCTAGCCAACTTCTAGTTTATGTCATTTTGTAATGGAGAGAGAAGAACTGCCTGATATAAATATCAACAATGGTTTGGGGAAAATATTTAAAGACTTTAAGGCAGTTTTATGAAATCACACAGAAAAGCTCATAGATTTTAATGAAATGCTTAATGAGCTGAAGTGCTACATCCACAGATTATTGGTTGCACTAATCAACCAGTGGTGATTCACCAAACATCCAGACAATAGAAGATGAGAAAGCATTGTTCACTTTTGCATCACCAGTGCTTGATGAGAAGGGGCTAGGTCTACCCACTGGCACACAGTGTGCTGTGCAGTACAGAGGAGCTGTAAAGAAAGGGTTTTGGGAGAATGATGGCTAGTGTGGAGCAGGCATGGAGGAAGATGGGGGACGTCATGAAGGAAAGATTTGGAAGTAATGGTAGAAAACAAACCAAAGATAAGATTTTTGAACAAAAACTCCTCTTAATGTTCATGGAAAGATTAAACTCAATTCTCATGTGAAAATACATCACACACTACAAATGGAACATTAGTGTTCTGAAGGGACAAGGGCCAACTTGGCTCAAGTTAAGTTACCTGCCCAACCACCCCCCACTTCCCTGCCACCTCTCTGTTAGGACTTCCTTACTGCCAAGGTAAGATGCTTCTTGGACTTTCTATGTGCAGAAAACTCTACAGATGTATTGAAACATTTGGCTCACACTTCTAGGTTACAGTCCACCATTGAGGGAATGAAGGCAGGCATTTGACACAGAAACCTGAAGTAGAAATCATGGAGGGATGCTATTTGCTGGCTTGCTTAAAGCCTCACGCTCAAGTAGCTTTCTTATTCAACCCAGGGCTACCTATTTAGGGACTGATGCTGCCCACAATGGATGAAGTCCTGTTTCCTGTTATATTAATGAACAATCCATGTAGTTCCCCCAACCTCACATACATGCCCACCTACCAATATGATCTAGACATTTCTTCAATTAAGCTTTCTTTTCAGATGACTCTAGGCTGTATCATGTTGACAAGTAAGACTAAGAGCAACATGTATGGCAACTTTGTATGGTGGCTTCATATAGAAGTCACTTATATTTGAAAGAGATATACACCAGCAAGACAAAGTATGTTTTTAAACACCCAGATGTGTAAACAGTTGCATATAGATTGTCAAAGAATCTGAGATTGAAGATATTTTCCTTATTAATTTTATATATGAATAAATCTCAATGCCCTGAATAGGTTAATGCAAAACCTTTCATTTTACTTCTTCATTCATTTGGAGGAAGATTTTTTGATAGCTTGTTAAAGAATGATGCTTTCTTACATATGAAACAACTTACAAAAATAATGAACCAATCTATTGTGGAATTCTTCTCTTCTACAAAACTTTACTGGGTCCTATTTAGGGAAAGAAATAAAATTACATGAAATGTAAACATATGGAATATGAATTTCTTTTATGTAATTTGTGGATTTTCATGATTTGGGATTAGGAAAACATGGTTGCTATAATGCTATGACGAGAGACTGGGTCTAGAAGAAATGTCAAATGTAGGAAGGTAAGAGGCCTTTTCCAATGAGAATTACCCTTAGATTTACTTTCTATTCCTATTGGCAAGATCAACTGATGTTCCTGAGTTCAAAGGGGTTGATTGCCACAACTCGCTTCCTAATAGTTTAATTACATGAATGTATTTTTAAAATCATATAATGATCTCTGCTTTCAAAATTACTTTTAGATGGATTAAATCAAACAGGAGGTTTAAGGTCTTTTTGCAAGAAGAGATAGACATTTAAATTGAAAAAAAAGTTTTAAATGATATTTTAGCATTATTGCCTGATAGAATTACCCACAAGAGGCTTTTTGAAAAAAAAAAAAAAAGAAAAAAGAAAAAGTCTTATATTCAAGATCCTGTTGGGAGTTTTCTGTTCACTCTAGTCAAACTGGTTGGTCTACTGGGACTTTGGTATGTCATAATATCACATTTTGTCATAAACTATTTCTTTTTTTGTTATTTTTTCAATATTTATTTTTTACTTAAGGTTTCATCTCCATCACAGTGTCCTCTTTCCACCCCTCCCAGTCCCGCCCTCCCACCCTCTACCCTCCATCCCTTCCATCCCACTCCTCTGGAGTGGAGTGTCCCAACCTAACAGTCCCCCACCCTAGTTCAGCAGTCATATGACGGCAAGAGCCTCCTCATATACTGGGGTCCTACAAGGCAGCACCACTAAGGAAAAGTGTCTCATTGACAGGAAAAAAGTCTATGTTCATGTTACCTTTGGTGCATTGGTTGTATTATAGTTATCCTGTACTATATGGCTAAAATCCAATATTAAGAAGCACTATTCCAGATACATTCTGGACTAAAGTACAAGACATGTATGCATAATTTGTGTGTGTGTGTGTGTGTTATGAGTATTACATTGAATAAAAGTAACCTGTTGGTTTTTAGGCAGTGTTAAAGTAGTCAAGAAGTTTGTTTCTTCTTGGATTTTATGGATGGTGGGCTCACTGGTTAAATATACAAATCCTTTCCAGTTTTATCTGTCTCTGAAAAGATACAGTCATTGCCTGAGTAAGCAGGAGAATTCCTGGGGGACTCAGAATGAATCTTCCTCAGATAATGTCTATTCCTTTGGAACTGGATAAGTTCTTGTGTCCTAGGTACCTAGAGCTGCTGTCCCTCCTGATCTGCCCCAGGCTTCTGGAGCTTTGCCATGGTCCTTAGTCCATGAGCCACTTTGTAGTTCCAACAATATAAATGACTGGCTGCACCAAGAAGCATGTGCAGCCCTGGGCTCCTACTAGAGATTGTGCTAGAGTCTGCTTTATTTTTCACTCAGTAGTGAGTGAGTCTTCCAGATCAAGCAGGTAACCAAAAAGCAGTTGGTGTTATTTAGAGTCATTGAACAATGGCACTGATGTTTTTGAATCCAGTCTATGGCAGGTATGCTACTAGCTCCCCTGACAGAAGAAAAGGATTCTGAATTTAAAAGTTCAACTCTTCCCTCTGTCACCATTGTGCAATGTGACCTCAGGCCAAGCATTTATTCTTATATGTGTGTAGTATGGGGTATGTGTTTGTGAGTGTGTGATGTATGCAAATGTATGTGCCCATGCACACATACACAGAAGCCAGAGGAAGATGTTGGGAACTTCCTCCATAACTCTATCTCTAAATCCCCTGGCACAGAATCTCCTACTGGCCAGCAAGATTCCGTCAACTCATATTCTCCAATGGTGAGGTTACAGGCACAGCAGATGAGAGGTTTTGTGCTTGTTTGCTTTCACAGCAAGTGCTCTAACCCACTGAGCATGCCAGGCCATTTTGCCTACTCACTTGCAGTTTTCCAATTACAACTTAAAATTTCTCAATTAGAACATTTCTAAGGCTTCTTTCATTCCAAGGATCTAATCACATCACATGGTGAGGAAACTTGTATGTTCCCTTATAGATTACGAACAAGATGCTATTTGCCATGTGTCTTCCACCTGAGCTCACCAAAGCTGGAGAACACTCACTCTGTTTGCCACAGGTGACATTGCCAGACAGATGAGCTACTACTCTGGACTGCATTCTTGAAACAGAAGTGTGCCTCATTTATTTCTGAAGCTCCCACAGATGAATGAGGCAAACCCAGGCAGTATTAAGCTGTGTAAGCCAATAAAGCAGTACCTCCTGAAGAGGCTCATGCTGAGACCCTAGATGGCCCCTCTGAAGCTTCCAAGGGCCACAGCTGACTATAGATCCTGTTCAAGCATGGGAAAGATAAAAATAGACTTTGTTTTTCTTGATGAATTTATTAAGAATTTGCATTTCAGTGCAGTCTTTAAATGATTTGATTCTCATAAACATTGCATCTTATGGAATGTTTTGATGTTATGTAACAGTAAAATGAATGCAATCAGTCAACAGTTGAACTTCATACTTACTTGTCAAGGTATCCTACCACCACCTACATACATTAATCTAGGATTGGTTACATGAAATTCAATTTCTAAAAGTTTTGGTAAAGTTGGATCATAGTACTTTTTCTTTGTTTTGACAGAAATCTCTCAAATGGGTTTGCATTTGGAAAGATTACTTGTTAGATTTTCTTGGTTATTTTTGTTTTAGACTCTAGAATAGGGTTCAGCAATCACCTTATATGAAAGATGTGCAGTAATTTGGGTCTTTGTCTGCTGGACTCTAACACAATGGCTTGAATTGCTCACTAGAGCAAGGAAGCAGCCACAGATACAACAGAAACAAGGGAGAGTTGAATCAGACAATTAAACTTTATATACAAAAAGGCAGCTGGTTGGAAGCTGTGTTCCTTACTTTCCTTGTTACTGTGACAACATACCATAGAAGAAATAACAAGTGCAGAATGGTTTAATTTCAACCATTACTCAGTGGGATAGCCTATCATGGCAGGAAAGCCATAAGCAGTAGGAGTGTGAAGCAGTAGGTCCCAGCGTATCTACAGTCAGCAAACAGAAAGTGATGAAAGCCGACATTCAGGGAACTTTCCCTTTTCTCATCAATATACATCTAACTTCAGTTATCATTGTATGTAAGATGCATTAGCCAAGGGTTCATCTGATTGTTGCTGTGGATGTGTTGTACATCTCCTATACTATTTTTTTGTATTTGGTCACATGAATCTCTGCAGCCTGAAGAACTGTAGCTTGAGTTAAAACTTGGATGTATAAGATGGTGTTTCTGGTCGACAATGAAGAGAAGAAAGAAAAGGTCTTCTCATATGCAATTCTGGGAGTGGCCCTGTTCTAGAATCACAGTGTTCTGCTCTGTGATGCCCAATGACATAGGATTGTGCTCAGTTAAGACTGAGGAGTGAGATGCAGAAAAACAATAGTACAGTTTATGATTCAAGAGGATTGTTGCAGCACCCAGGTCTATTCAAGGAGTCCAAGGAAGGATATCATACATCCTAAACCACAGAGTATTGGGAATCCATGAAAGTGCTGCTTATAACAAAGGTTATGAGAATGGGGAGCTTTCCTGAGCCTTCTGTGACTGCTCTGCAAATGCAGACCAGCTGCTTTCCTGTTGTCATTCCTTCCAATGATTCAAAGATGTCTACTAGTTCTGGTCTCAAAGCTAAGAAAAATGACAAAGGAAAAAGAGAAACATAAGAGGAGCATATTTTCAACTTTGTCAATGTGTATTTGAAATTTTCAAGAGAAAAATCTCTACTTGGATCTTGTGACTTGATAATGTTGATTGGAAAATCACAGGTCAGTTGAAGCCGATTAACCCAAAATGCCCCCATAGCTATAATTTTCTAATTATTAATTCATGGCTCAATTAATTAAAAGAAACCGAGTCATGCCCATTTCAAGACATTTGACTTCTGAGTTTGAAAAATAAAAATCAACAAGATAATAATTTATAAGTAGTTTATCTTCTGCATATGATAAATGACATCATTTTTATTTTTGATTAAATTATAGAAAAAATTAAAATCATGCGAACCTGACACAAAATGAATTTTTCCAACCTTTTCACTGTTGACATTTTGAGCCTGATAATCCCTTTTTATTGGGTACATGTATGGTGCATAGATGTTTGTGAATCTTTCTTGATCAGTGCCTTATACCAGTTTTAATGATCCAAACTGTCTCCAGACATTCTCAGTATCTCTTGGGAAGCATGCCTAATCTCACTCCCAGTTGAAAAACACTGGTATACATAAACCAAACCAAGCCATCATCCAAATCCTATAACACTGAAGAATTGAAGAGAAATTCTGTTAGATATGTAAATGGTTTAGTGGTTTAATATATCCTATTGTAAATGTGGTTAACACTATCAATAATTGTATAGCTGAGTACAATTCATGTTTGGTACTGAAGTGAATTATCTGGTTTATGTAGAATTTTTCCAGTAGTACATTATTATACAAGATTCTGTAAGGAATATTATATATTTTAATGTGATAGTTATTATAAAGAAATATCACTTTCCTCCTAACTCTTACTTATCACAAATGCCCTTCATCTTGAAGTGGCATGTTTAGCAGGAATAGAGGAGACACATTCAGAGTGAATATTGAATTGGGTGATATGATGGGAAACCTATGAATTAGATGGGATATTTTCAAATTTCTTACCATGACTTTAGTCTGGGTTAAAAATTGTCTACTTTTCCATGATAATCATTTTCCATTCCCTTTCAGGCTGTGTGGCTCCCTCAAGATAGATATGTGCTTTATAATTGGATGAATAGATTAGATTTCTTTGTTAATCTTGCAGCAAGGGATGAGTATATGCTTTAAACATCCTCCATTCCTCCTTCTTTTACTCCTGGCTTGATTTTTTTCAAGGTATCCTTCTGTAGTCCATTCACAGTATGGCCAAGATTTTGTCACTTTTATAAATCTAGAACTAACAAGTACCAAAGAGTTTCAATGTAGGAAACTAGGGACACTAGTGAGAAAAATACCTGTCATTTCAGAGCCTGATGCCATATTAATAAACCCATTGCCCATAGAGATTAGGGAAGCATAGTCAACTCTAAACTTAATTGATTTTTCAAACTATTATAAATTGGCTTAAATAATTTTCATTGTATTGTAAAATTTCAAAACCAGGACCTGTTTCCTATAGAACTTAATTATCATTCAAACTTAATCAAAGAAGGGAAGGATATGAAAGCACATGATAAAATCCAAAGGAAAGACTGGGAAGAAACTGATGCTAATTGTCATACTCTCCTGCTGGTTGAGTTGTGTAAACCTGTGGAACCTCTGGCTAGTGTCTCTCAAATGGGTTGATGTCTGCCTTAGAGGGTCACTGAGAAAGTAGAGAGGGGGCCTCCTGGAGTGGCATCTTCATAATGTAAGTAGTTGTGAGTGGGCCCTAATGCTAATTATAATAACTGGTTCTAACTGATGGTAGTGTGGAGCTGATGTTGCCATTAACTCTACACTTTCAGGTCTAAAGAGTCAGACTTTAGTACAATCATTAGTATTCTAAGCTATATTGGTATTCTGTGAATTGTCAGCCAATCTCTGCCAAGCACTCTGACAATATTGATCGTTTTGCTCCTTATGTCAGATGTAGCTCAACAGTTTGAGTAGAGACAGGAGCTAAACTGTTCTCTGCTCTATTGACATTTTCTGAATGATTTCTTCTCTACAATCCAGGACCCAAAACTAATTGTATTACAAAATTCCCACAACTTGGAAAGTTGAAAACTGTCTACCATTTCTCATGATTCTGTGGGTTCATTGGAATGGGCAACTGGCATGTAACTGTTATCACCTTGAGCTTAGCACAGGCCAGAATGTACTGAAGGACTTCATTCAAATACCAGCTACCTCAAGTGGAATGTTTCCTAAAGAAGGCAGAAGGACTGTTGTGCTCTTATGTATCTACCACCTAACAGCAACCATCTATCTATTACTGTAAAAAAAAGCTGTAAATTATTTAGTAGTATTTATATTATAGTTAATTGGTTCACAGCTGTTAATCCTTAACCAGACATTATAAATGAGCACACAGAGACCACAGGGCTTTTAACAAGCCTTGGCCTGAATTGTGCAACCTTGGCCCATCTAAGATAGTTCTTAATTCTGTTACTCAAATATGACCCTATATATATGTCTCCTTGGACTGCCATTCTCCATGATATGCCAATGTTCCTGGCCATATGGAATGAGGTTCTTTTTCCTAAACCATAGTGTGTGTTGTCCTCCTTCCTGCTCCTGGCTGGCATGAATTAATCCTCTGTCTAAAGTGCATGCTTCCTGTTCTAATCTCAGGAAGTCCCACCTTTCTCTGTCTTTGCCCAGTCTCAGACCTTAGCATTTATGTTAACCAATCAGAGTCATTGTAATCAACAGACATCAAACGGGACCAGTTAACATTTAGAATGCTTAATACAACACCATCAATTCCCTCCTTTTGTCTAATAAAAAGGTGAAATTTTTAACCCATATAGTAAACAAATAAGAACAAATATGAAACAATAAAAGTTATGCACATAATGTTTAGCCTATTTGTATCAGGCAATCTTGAAGAAGAAAAAAAAAAACCATCTTATCTATCTTGGTGTGTCTATAGTTCTGAACCTAAATAATTTCTATCATATCCTATGTTTTTAAACCTAAAGATTTTATTTAGACTTGAAAATGTCCTTTTAAATCCTAAACAACCCAAGTTCAATTGAAATTTTATAATTATTATGCCTTCAACTCCATCAAAGACATAACAAGAGATAAAGTTATTATTTGAGTGAGTTGGAAGCATAGGAGAGCAGCTTCCAAAAAGAAATATGACAATTTGTTGACTAGACAGTCCCAAATATCTTTGGAGCATCATCTTCGGTCTTCTGGCCAAGCATTTTTCATAGACTAAATTGTGCAGCAGGAAATAAGAAGGATTTTCCCATTCTGTCTCTGCAGAATTAGTACATCAACTTATCTGCATTTAAGCTCTGGTCCATCTTTGGACTATATATAGTCTGTTGAGAGAGCAGGGGCATTTTTACCCAATAGGAATTATCTCCTGATGGAAGATTTCTTTTTGAGGAATTATCTCCTGATGGGAGATTTCTTTTTGATGCTCATTATCTTCTTCCAAGTCAAATGGCAGCTGTCAGGAGCTGACTGTCTTAAGTCAAACTATTCTTTTTTTTTTTCCTTTATTTTTTATTTCTTCAAGTTACATCTCAATCACAGTCCCCTCCCTATTCCCCCTCCAGTCCCACCCTCCCACCCGCAACCCCCCATCCTCTTCCCTTTTTTTTTCTTTTAAGTTTAAGGTATATCTTATTTCCCCCTACAGTTTTCCCTTTCAGTCCAACAAATGGCTCTTTCTCTTATAATAATAAATATAATACAGTACAACAGAGGTAATTAGGCCACAGTTATGAGGGTTATATGGCTTAACGTACATTCCAAATAAGTCAAACTATTCTTAAAATAATAAAAAAAATCTTTAAATGCCATTTTCTGTTTTGAAGACATCTATTTTATTCATAAATCTATCTATCTTCTATCTATGAAAAAAACTGTATGTTTTTAACCATTTACTATCTGTTTAGCCTATTAAGTCTGTTTTGTGATAAATTAAAACTAGTCTTTTGTCGCGTCCCCCTCGACCAGCAAGGATGACGCAACTCGCAAAAGCTCTTCTCCAGCAGTTTATTCAGGTCCCTTGAAAACAGTCTTCCGAATCCCCGGGCAGACCCAACCCACAGGCTAAATACTATATGAACCGCCAATCAAGTAAAGCCACGTGGTGCTATCTTAGAGGCCCATGTATGCGGAAGCAAGCCAGATCAGCGGTCTTTGCCAAATATGGACTTGTTTACCACTGAGAGCGCTCACCGTCGGGCTGGTGGAAGGCGGAAACCAGCGCCATCTTTAAGGCGCAGCACATCGCAGCTCTCTACAGTCTTTGACATGACCCGAAGCTTGATCAGCCAGCAATCAACCTGTATTACCCAGACTCCTAAATAGATTGCAATAGCAACCCATAAAAGGATTGGAAGTAAACCTGTACTTTTAAATGAGTTGTATAGGGACAATACATTATATGAGTTGAAATTTACATATTATGTGCAAAATATAAAATTATATACTAATGAATCAAAATTTAACCTTATTTTTGTATCAATATACAAAATTCTATACCAATGTATTGAAAGATAACCTTATTTGATAATAACAATAGTTTTGAATTTCAGAGCAGATTCAATAATCTATCCTTATATCTTATCATAATTTATATTATATACATATATCCCCCTCTTTTTCTTTTCAAATCTTTTCCTCCTATATAAGAGAGAAAGAAGGATAGAGAAAAGAAAAAAATAGAAAAGTCCCTTGAGTCTAACCTCCTACACCTTGCTTAACAAGACCATGTAACAATTTGTAATAATTCCCCCTAAACAACATCTATCATCCACCCCACTTTTTGGGAATGGGACGTCACTCTCTTAAAACTGCTTCCTGTTGAATTGGGATGCAGAAAACCTGTTTGGGGTCCCAAATAAAATGGAAAAAAATGATTAAGCAAGTAAATTGTAACATTTGTTGTCCAGTCTTTATGTGTTCAGCAATTTGAATTTCCTGAGCAGTTTGTAGTCTGAAGCTGGACTTTGGGTAGAATAATTCAAGGCTTTATTGAAGTCTTGTCTGGAACAGTCTTTGAGGCTGGGCCATCTCAGCAAGCTGTTTGAAGTTGTTCTGGATACAGATTTTTTAGGAAACAGCTATTGAGGCAGTCTATGAGGCTGGATCATTTGGGTTACTTGTCTTGTCTTCTTTGGACTCTGGTACCGTTGTTCTGAAAATATACAATTTCTCACAAGTAACATATAGTTCTTCAATTACCAAAATGCCTTGGATGTGCAGGATGCACAAATCAATTAAGGAATATCTTCTGTGCTTTGTTTGAACAAAAGTAATACATTTGTAAGTCTCCATTCATGTTACACAAAAGGATGGTGTGTAATAGTATTACATTTATATGCTATATAGTCT
This sequence comes from Lophiomys imhausi, assembly GCA_907164525.1. Taxonomy (NCBI): domain Eukaryota; kingdom Metazoa; phylum Chordata; class Mammalia; order Rodentia; family Muridae; genus Lophiomys; species Lophiomys imhausi. Next base: position 8,153,126 of record CAJQZJ010001969.1, read on the forward strand.
ATTTTAAATTGAAAATACAGTATAATACTGATGGAGTTTAAATATTCTCCTCTACAGTTGACATAAATTTATTAATTGATTAAAACAGGTTTGCTCTGTGTTAACCTGGCTTTTTGAAGATTAGGTTGGCCTCAAACTCAAAAGGAACCAATCTGTCTCTGTCTTTGTCTCCCATGTTTTGGGAACAAAGGTATGCATTTATATATTTCTTCTTTCCTTTTCTCCTTTCTTTGGAGATTTAATTTCTATGTGGATCTATCCTTATTGAGACAGGGTTTCTCTTTGTAGCTTGGGCTGTCTTGATTTGCTCTGTAAAGCTCTGTAGATAAGATTGGCCTCAAACACAGAGGAACCTGTTTTTTCCTTGTCTCCAAAGTTTTGAGATTAAGGTATGAATTTAAATAATTGAATTACCCTTATTAAAGAATAACATTACTTAAACTATTTTGTATTAATTTAAGTTTCAATTTTCCCATGGAAACTCCTTTCTTAAGGAGATTGGTGTAAAATAGCATGATGTGCTATTTAATGTTAGCTTTTCTTAACTGTTGGCTTTGGGTGGCATGCTGTTTGCATGTTCTTCCATAGCCTAACTCTGGGTCCTTACATTGGTTAACAGAATATATCTTCTCTCTCTCTCTCTCTCTCTCTCTCTCTCTCTCTCTCTGTCTCTCTTTTCTGAGGCAGAATTTCTCTGTGTATCCTTGTTGTGGACTCACTTTGTAGACCAGACTAGCCTTAACTCACAGAAATTAGCCTGCCTTTGCCTCCCAAGGGCTGGGATTAAAGGTGTGCACAACCACACCCAGCGATTAACATACCTCTTTTATGGGCAAAATGCCTCTTGAAGCCAGTACTCTAGTGGGAGCCCCACACCTAAGGAGACTGGCTTGTAATCCCTTTCTCTTTATGTAAATTTGAGAATATCTGTATTTATTCATTAATCAGTAAGAACATTATTAAACTTAACATCAAGGAAAAAATGTGTCATTTTTGAGTTCTGGACTGTCTTTAGTAAGCAGCCTTATCTTCTCAGCAGGGTTCCCGTCCTGCCTTCATTGTTTAAACCAGGCTGGTCTAGAATCCAGAGATCTGCCTGTTTCTTCCTCTAGTGTGATGGGATTAAGGGTGTGTACCAGTACCACCCTGCTCAAATATTTCACTTAAATCCCAGATTTTAGTAACTCTGTAACCCAGAGAGCAACTTTGAACTGTAGTGACAATTTGAAATCTCCCCAAAATCTTCAAAAATCTCTTATGTTTTAGCAATGCCAAACCAGAAAATATCCTTTCTACATCCTAATATAAAAAAATCAAAGACATCTAAACAAAAATCAAGCAAAGAAACAACATTCCAAAATCTTTGACATGTCTAACCATGCCATCCCATGCTGCATTTAAAGTTTTGTTCATTATTACTTGGAATTATGGTTGCAACTGCATTTCATTGGTAGACCCTTCCCAGAAATCCCTGACAAGCCCCTCATAGCCAGGGAGCTCTTAGCTCCCCTTGTCATCAATTTTGTATTATCTATGGGGAAGGGCCTCCCTCCTTCCTCCATTATTGTTGTTGGCAATTTAGCATTCCATCTGTTAATTCTTTCCTTTAAGACTATCCTAGTCTGAAGTTTCTCAAAAAAGATACACAGAAACACAATTCTCAGGGTAAAAATCATTTGCATGCTAAGAGGAACAAACTCAATTGGAATCCAAAAGTATTGATGCATTATGAATTCCTCAATTTTAATCTAGGCAATTAATTCTGCTCTCAAATTCTGTTTAGAAGGCTGTCAGTTTTTTAGTAGGTAAGGAGAGCTAAGCCTTAGCTCTCTGCCTTTGCTGCAAGGCAACAGCTTTTGTTAATGTAGCCTCACCTTTGAAATACATTTGGGTTCAGTTCCCCACTCTTTGGCTAGGAAACTGGATTTCACCTGTGCCTTCTCAGGCTGTAAGCATGGATTCTAATTGCCATAGTTGGGCACCATATGTAGAAAAAAATTTAATTAAATTACATTGGGCACCATTTATGGAAATAATTAATTAAGTTGTTTAACTGTATTTATATTATGATTAATTGGTTCACACTGTTAATCCTTAACCAGACATTATAAATGAGCATACAGAGACCACAGGACTTTTAACAAGTCTTAGCCTGAATTGTGCAACCTTGGCCCATCTAAGATAGTTCTTAATTCTGTTACTCAAATATGACCCCATATATATATATATATATATATATATATATATATATATATGTCTCCTTGGACTGCCATTCTCCATGATATGCCAATGTTCCTGGCCATGTGGAATGAGGTTCTTTTTCCTAAACCATGGTGTGTGTTGTCCTCCTTCCTGCTCCTGGCTGGCATGAATTAATCCTCTGTCTAAAGTGCATGCTTCCTGTTCTAATCTCAGGAAGTCCCACCTTTCTCTGTCTTTGCCCAATCTCAGGCCTCAACATTTATGTTAACCAATCAGAGTCATTATAATTAACAGACATAAAACAGGACCAGTTAACATTTAGAATGCTTGATACGACACCATCAATTATATATATATATTTGTGTCTATCATTAATGTCTGTCACCTACCTACCTACTATGTAGAATACAGTTTCCTTTCTTCCTTCCTCCCTACCTTCCTTCCTTGTTCAATTGAGTCTTACTGCCTTATTCAATGGTTGGATCCCAAGTAGGTAAATAGAGAATTTTTGAAGTCATACAAAATCTTTCCACCATTTTCTAATGATCAAAGAAAGTCACAGAACCAAGCCATATTAGTGTAAGAGAAAGCGCTCTTGATCTACCATAAGAAAGAAGACATGAATGGATATGAGCGTGAATATAAGTTGGTGCGTAGACTTACAATCTGCTCTTTTACCCCATTTTATCTCTGTCTTTTTTTTTCTTTCATTATATTTCCTTTGAGATCGATGAGATTACTTCTTTGGTGAGTTTATGACACAAGACATGCATATGGAGAACATAGAGAACTTGAATTGGATGACAGAATACTCTTGGGTGTCTGATACTGAGCACTCTTGCCTTCTCACTTATTAACTAAATAGAGGGAGTGAAAATCACCATAAACAATTAACCTGATGTTTGTTTATAGTAACCATAGAGGTTAAGTGAAACTTAGAGCTGCTATGAATGCCCATCTTCCTTTATTTCTCCTATGTTTTTCTCTCTTCCACATTGTCCTTTTCTGAAAAAGAAATTAACAGAAAAATTTCAAACAATACAAATAATAGTCACATATCTTTTTGCTAATTCCACTGATGGTGCCAAAAAAGATGTTTTAGGACTTATTGACCTACTTTGACAATTACAGCTCTTTCATCCTGAGAGCACTCTATGCATTCCTGCTTGTTGTGTTCTTGGTTAAAACATTTCCCTTACCTATAATCTATTGATTCATACCATTACATCATTGTGAGTCATTTTTTTCTTCTATTGTTATCAACTGGTGGTATGGTACCTAAAATTTATGACCATCTGTTCTAATTCTTTATGTTCCTAAATGTTTCCCATCACTTTCATGTTCTATGTTGTTTTGGAGGGCATTATATGATGTATACCCTAATTATGCAATCTAAATTTCATATAAAATAAGCAACTGAAACTTCTCAGTAATAGAATATCCACCTGAATCCTTCCTCTTAATAAATAAATAAAAGAAGTATCTAAATTTTGCCTTGAGGACCACATTATTCATGAAACATTCCAGAGACAACATAACTCACAGTCTTTATAAATTCTTCGGGGAATGTAATAGAAAGCAATAGCAATGTTTATGGACATTTAAGTGGTTATAAGTTTTGAGAAGGTAAAATTGAAGAAAGCATAATTTTTTGATGTACGCATTATTTTGTATGATTAGATTTCTAAAAAAAAAACTTCTAATCATATTGACTAAGCATTAAAACAAAATAGTGAACAGGAGACTCTTGCTGTGGTGAGACTATACAGAAACATTTTTTCCTTTAATGTGTATTACTAGATAGCTTCCTTATTTATGTCCTTGATAATTTTCACTAAAACCAAGCCCTAAGAGAGAGAAAATGATTAGAGAAAAATTCAAATCAACCCATTAAAGTTTTCATAACTAAGTACTCATGGTTTGGTCTTTATATGTCTCTCCCCAAACCCTGAAGTGTACTAACATATTTTTGTTTAAGCTCTCTTGAGTTCAAATAATCACTGCTCCACAAGTTTGAATACATTTTCTAGACTTAGTCAGAGGCCAATTTCTGTTATATTGTTATTATTCTCCCTAGTAAGATTCTTACATTGAATAAGTTCTTGTTCTTGGTGCTAAATATGTTTTAGCCCTACCTCAATAACATCTGGCTTTCTAACTAAGAATAAGCTTGATGAAGTCAAAATTTGATGACGTACCTTGGTGTCAGAAGCATTGTCCTTTGTTGTCCTTGTATCAAACTGTCATACACAGTGAGATGTAATGATGTTGAGTGTTAACATATACCACCTTCCTAGTACTCAAGAGAGTGTGTAAAAAAATTGTGAATTCCAGATCAGTATGAGATATATATTAAATCAAAGGCTAGTAAGGATTACATTGTAAAGCCCTGTTTCAAGCAAACAATCTTAATGAATTCTCACGACTTTTTGCAAAATCATCTATTGTGACACTTGATTCCAATTAATGTTAGTTTAATTTGGGGAATATCACAGTTATTCTGAGATTTGTGTCAGCCACTCTAGTCTATTGCAAACAAAAAGCTGGGAATAATATTTAAAGGTTAAAACAGGATAGTGAGTCTCCAAAAAAAAAAATCTTCAAATATTAACCACTAATAGTCTAATTTCAAGTTTTGTTTTGACTTTCTATATAGTAATAGACTGGATTTATCAGGAAAATTTTCCTAGAGAAAAGCTATCATTTCTTCAAATGTGTTCACCTATGAAGCATCAGTTTCAGACAGAGAATAATCACATACTTGTGGTGTGGTTCGGTTTATTGTGCCAGTGCTAAACTGTCATGTTCTCCAGTGAAGAGGTGAAGCTCAAATTGATAGCTCCTTTCAGCCTCACTGATGGACAGCCTAGTCTAACAAACGCCTACTGAGCAACAACTGATTCTCTGAAGGCCAACTCTTCTGCATGTCTGGAGGGCATTTTAAAATTTTAAGTATTTTTTTAATGTTTATTCACTACTTCAAGCCACATCTCCATCCCAGTGTCCCCCACCCCTCCCATTCCCACTCTCCCAACTCCCATCCTACTCCTCCAGAATAGAGTGCCCCCACATATCAGTCCCCCACCCCAGTTCAGCAGTCACATGAGGGCCAAGAGCCTCTTCATACACTGGGGGCCTACATAGCAGCACCACTAGGGCAAAGTGTCTCAAAAACAAAATCTATGTTCCTATTCCTTTTGGTGTGTTGGTTGTACAACAGTTAACCTGTAGTATATGGCTAAAATCCAAGTATAAGTGAGTAGATGGTATGTGCATCTTTCTGAGTCTGGGTTATTTCACTCAGGATGAGCTTTTCTAGTTCCATCCATTTGGCTTCAAATTGCATGATTTTGTTGTTTATGATAGCTGAATAGTATTCCATTGTGTAGATGTACCACAGTTTTTTTTTTTTTTTCTTATTCATTCATTGGTTGAGGGACATCTGGGTTGTTTCCAGGTTCTAGCTATTACAAATAAAGCTGCTATGAACATAGAAGTATTTTCTTTTCTAATATTGTAGAACAATTTTGTTTGAGGTTTTTCTTGTAGTCTACATTTCTGACTATGTGATTTTGGCAACATAAATAAGTGCAAACTGACTGGAAGAACTTTAACAGAAATTTAAAATGGGTTTCTGACTTGAACAAGAGCAGGTCTGATGCAGTGTGATGAAGTCCTGGGCTCTGAACTCTCACTTCCAAATGCACCCTAAATGCATCAGGTCCTCCTTCAAGATGGGAGAATGTGTGAGTGATGATTCCTTCTTAAAATGTAAGGAATGCATTTTTTTATGCTACTGGCATTTTTTACATGAATTTTACCTGTTTACACTAAACATCTGACATAAAATTCAGATCTATTTCCTTATAGGCTGAGTTCCCTTGTCTTTGCCTCAGCTAGCATTAGACTTTGCTTTCATTAAAAAAATAAATAAATAAAACTAGATATCCATAAACAGATGAATGTATTTGAACATGTGGTACTTCACATATATTGGAGTTTTATTTAGCCACAAAGGTAAATGAAATTTGAAGTCAAATGCTTGCAACTAGAAAATAATGTCTGTGAAGTGAGGTATTGAAATTTCGATGGGGATTATATTGATTACAGCTTGCTTTTAGAACAATAGCTATTTTTACTATATTAATCCCACCAATCCATGAGCTTGGGAGTCTGCTGTTATCTTCTTCAATATCTTAAAGTTTTTATCATACAAGTTTTTCACTGGCTTGGTTAGAGTTACTCCAAGTTTTTTTTTTTTTTTTTTTTTTGAGCTGTAATGAAAGATTTTGTTTTCCTTGATTTCTTTCTCATTCCATTTGTGATTTGAATATAGAAGAGGTATTCCTTTTCTTTTTTTTTTTTAAGTTACTTTTGTATCCAGCTACTTTGCTGAAAGTGTTTATCAGATGTAGGAGTTTTCTGATAGAATTTTCGGCTGACTTATGTATGCAAATCACACTATCTGCAAATAAAGATTCTTTGACTTCTTCCCTCCTTATTTGCATCCTCTTGATCTCCTTTAGTTGCCTTATGGCTTTAGCTAAAACTCAATCTCTGTATTGAATAGGTATGGAGAGAGTGACAACCATGTTTGATTTCTAATTTTAGTGGAAATGCTTTGATTTTCTCTCCATTTACATTGATATTGATCGCCTCTATTATTTTGTGCTATGTCTTTTTTTAATAATTTATTTTTTATTTCTTAAAGTTACATCTCAATCACAATCCCCTCCCTACTCCCCCCTCCAGTCCCACCCTTCCACCCTCCTCCTCCTCAACCCCCCATCCTCTTCCCTTATTTTTAGTTTAAGGTATTTCTTTTTTCCCTCCAACAGCTCTCCCTTTCAGTCCACAAAATGGTTCTTTTTCTTGTAACTACAAATACAATACAAAACAACAGAAATAAATAGGCCACAATTATAAGAGTTATATGGCTTAGCATACATTCCCAATGTCCAGTCCATATGTATTTGGCACCTGACTTTAACATTCTGCTATCTAACCATCTCCATGAGTTTAAAGTTCTATATCTAACTCAGTTTTCATACTAACTTGCCTCATAATTTTAAAAATATCTTCTTAGATCCAGAACACCCTCTTGATTCCTAAACAACTCAAAATTTAACTATGAGACTCTAGCTATCTATTCTTCAACCACCTCAGAGACCTGAGAGGGATAAATTTATCTGATTATATAGGAAGTGCAGGGTCTGCAGCTTCCAAAACTAAAAAATGACATACCAGTGGCTGCCTGGACAGTTCCCATTTTCTCTCCATACATTACAGCATCAAAGAATCTCCAGTGGGAGATGATTGAATTGGTAGTAAGCCTTTCTCTTGGCAAGAAAAACCCCTTGCTTCAACTGTAGACAGACTTCTGTCCAAAAAGGACAAAACTTGGAAGCAGATAAGTTGACAGCCTAGCTCTGCCAAGACAGTGTAGGTAAGTCCTTCATAATTCCTGCTCTACAATCAATGTCTGTCAGAGAAACGGGGCCAAATGGCTGAAGATTAATGCTATGTCTTTTATAATCTTAATGTAGTAATCAGCCAATGTCTGATTGCATGCAGGGTTCACTCCATGAGATAGAACCTATCCTTAATATTCCTCAGATGGCCAAAGAACCTGATTCTAGATAACCTGGAGACCTAGGAAGAAAGCAAATATTACTTTTCTGCTAAAAGAATGTAGCAATAACATAACCCCTAAAGACATTCTGCTCTTGTCTGCCTTGCTCAGCTAACATCAGAGAAGCTTCCTCCTTCAGAGATGGGAACGAATACAGAGACCCATAGCCAGATAATGTGCAGAAAGTGAGAGAACTTGGAACACTCAGTCCTAAATGGAATGTCTTCATCAAGTCCTTTCCTTCATGGCTCAGAAAACCCTGTGGAAGAGAAAGCAGAGATATTATCAGATCCAGAGGAAAAGGAAAGGAACAAGGAAATAATGCCTTTTTTTTTTTAAATGCTTTCTAAACACAGCAGGACTGACATATATAGGAACTCACTGAGACAGCATACAGAGGGCCTGAATGGGTCTGCATCATATGGGGTCCCAGCACTGAGAAGAGAAGTGGACAGAAGGTCCTATCCCTAACCCAGAAGCTCTCTCTAATTGATAACCATTTGCAAGTTAAAACTTCCTTTTCTCCTATAGTCTCACCGGGGATACAAATCATTCTAAGAGCATATCTCACGCCAAGCAGTCAACATACATCACAAAATGAACTCAGTGGCATCTTTGCAGGTTCTTTGTCTCATAATGTTTTCTCGGGCCATTTAATTTTCTTTATTTTTTTACCTTACAGGTCCTTTGGGTATATTATGTCTTCTGATTTTGTGTTTTTTTTATGGGATTAATGTTTATCTCTGTGTCTATATGTGTTTATTGTGTTTTTTCTTTGGCTCTTCTGCTCTTCTGTTGGTTCGTCGTTGTTTTTTTTTCTCTTTTTTTCCTTTATTTTTTATTTCTTCAAGTTACATATCAATCGCAGTCCCCTCCCTATTCCCGATCCAGTCCCACCCTTCCACCCTCAACCCCCCATCCTCTTCCCTTATTTTTTTTCTTTTAAGTTTAAGGTATATCTTATTTCCCCCTACAGTTTCCCCTTTCAGTCCAACAAATGGCTCTTTCTCTTATAATAATAAATACAATACAGTACAACAGAGGTAATTAGGCCACAGTTATGAGGGTTATAGGGCTTAACGTAGATTCCCAATGTCCAGTCCATATGTATTTGGTACCTGACTTTAACATTCTACTATCTAATCATCTCCATGAGTTTAAAGTTCTATATCTGACTCAACATTCATACTAACTTGCAACACAATTTTAAAAGTATCTTCTTAGATCTATAACACTCTCTTGACTCCTAAACAACTCAAAATTTAATTATGAGACTCTAGCTATCTGTTATTTAACCACCTCAGAGACCTGAGAGGGATAAATATATCTGATTTTATAAGAAGTACAGGGCCTGCAGCTTCCCATACTAAGAAATGACATACCAGTGGCTGCCTGGACAGTTCCCATTTTCTCTCCATACATTACAGCATCGAACTTCAGTCATTTGGCCCTGTTTCTCTGACAGACATTGATTGTAAAGCAGGGGTTATGAAGGACTTACCTACCCTGTCTTGGCAGAGCTAGGCTGTTGACTTACCTGCTTCCAGGTTTTTTCCTTTTTGGACAGCATTCTGTCTACAGTTGGAGAAAGGGGCTTTTCCTACCAAGAGATAGGCTTGCGACTAATTCAATCATCTCCCACTAGAGATTCTTCAATGCTCATCTTCTACTTGGAGGAGAATAGGGGGTGCTGTCAGGAGTTGATATGTCTTGATATAAAAAAATCTAAAGTTACAAAAACATCTTTGAATGCCATATTCTGCAGATCTGTTGAGGTTTTTGAAGAGGCCCTATCTATCTCTTATATTAGGGTAAGCAGATGTTGCTTGTCTCTTAGCAGCTTTATTTCTAATTAGCTTAGAAAATAACTATAATAGGCTGTCATAGTACCTAACAGAATGACCGGCTTGCATAACCAATAGTTTGCATTTCTTAATTATCCTAAACAGTTTATGACAATTAGTAGTAAAAGGCCAACACATCACATTTCATTTTTGTTCTTTACCTCCTAACACTTCCATCCCATTTATCTGGGGTGGGGTATCCTTATATAACATTCCCTCATCTAAGCTGAGAGGTCGTATGAGGGCCAAGAGCCTCTTCATTCATTGGGGGTCTACGAAGCAGTACCATCAGGTAAAGTGTCTCATTGCCCAGGAGAGAGAACTACTAAACAAACAAACCAATAAGCATACAATAGATGAAAAAGACTAAAAAATAGAAAAAAATATAACTAATATATAAAAAATAAATAAAAATTAAAAATAAGAAGTCTATGTCCAAGTTCCCTTTGGTGTGTTAGTTGTAGTATCAATACCTTTTCTATGTAGCTAAAATTCTACTATAAGTGAATAGATGCCATATGCATCCTTCTGAGTCTGGGTTAGTTCACTCTGGATGAGCTTTTCTAGTTCCATCCATTTGGCTGCAAATTGCATAATTTCACTGTTCCTGATAGCTGAATAATATTCCATTGTGTAGATGTACCACAGTTTTTTAACCCATTCTTCGGTTGAGGGACATCTGGGTTGTTTCCAGTTTCTAGCTATTACAAATAAGGCTGCTATAAACATAGATGAGGAAACTTCCTTATGATTCCGTGAAGAGGCATTTGGGTGTACACCCAGAAGTGGTATGGCTGGGTCCTGAGGCAGAACTATTCCAAGTTTTCTAAGATATCGCCAGACTGACCTCCATAGTGGTTGCACAAGCCTGCATTCCCACCAGCAATGGAGTAGGGTACCCCTTTCTCCACACTCTCGCTAGCATGTGCTGTCATTTGAGGTTTTGATCTTAGCCATTCTGACAGGTGTGAGATGGAATCTCAGAGTCATCTTGAGTTGCATTTCTCTGATGATTAAGGATGTTGAGCATTCCTTCAAGTGTCTCTCAGCCATTAGGGATTCCTCCTTTGTGAATTCTCTATTTAGCTCTGTCCCCCATTTTTTGATTGGATTATTTGGTTTCTTGACATTTAATTTCTTGAGTTCTTTGTAAATTTTGGATATTAGCCCTCTGTCAGATGTGGGGTTGGTGAAGATTTTCTCCCAGTCTGTAGGCTGCCGTTTTGTTCGAACGACAGTGTCTTTTGCCTTACAGAAAGTTTTCAGTTTCATGAGGTCCCATTTATTGATTGTTGATCTCAACTCCTGAGCTGTTGGTGTTCTGTTCAGTAAGTTGTCGCCTGTGCCAATTAGTTCCAGGGTTTCTCCCACTTTTTCTTCTAGTAGATTTAGTGTGACCGGCCTTATGTTAAGGACTTTGATCCACTTGGACTTAAGTTTTGTACAAGGTGATAAGTATGGGTCTAACTTCATTCTTTTACAAATGGACATCCAGTTGGACCAGCATCATTTGTTGAAGATGCTGTCCTTCTACCATTTGCCATTTTGGCTTCTTTGTCAAAAATTAGGTGGCCATAAGTGTGTGGGTCTATTTCTGGATCTTCTATTCGATTCCATTGATCAATACCATGCTGTTTTTTACAACTATTCCTCTGTAGTACAGCTTGAAATCTGGGATGGTAATACCTCCAGATGTTTTTTTATTGTACAGGATTGATTTAGCTATTCTGGGCTTTTTGTTGTTCCATATGAAATTGAGAATAGCTCTTTCCAAGTCTATAAAAAATTATGTGGGTATTTTGATAGGAATTTCATTGAATCTATATATTGCTTTTGGTAGGATGGCCATTTTTATTATGTTGATCCTACCTATCCATGAGCATGGGAGATCTTTCCATGTTCTAAAGGCCTCTTCCATTTCTCTCTTCAGGGGCTTGAAGTTCTTGTTGTACAGTTCCTTTACTTGCTTGTTTAGAGTTACCCCTAGGTATTTTATGTTGTTTGTGGCTATTGTGAAGGGGATTGTTTCCCTTATTTCTTTCTCAGCCCATTTGTTTGTTTTATAAAGAAGGGCTTCTGATTTTTTTGAATTAATTTTGTATCCAGCCACTTTACTGAAGGTGTTTATGAGCTGTAAGAGTTCTCTGGTGGAATTTTTGGGGTCGCTTATGTATACTATCATAACATCTGCAAATAGGGATAATTTGACTTCTTTGTTTCCAATGTTTATCCCCTTGATCTCCTTTAGTTGTCTTATTGCTCTAGCCAGAACTTCAAGTACTGTGTTGAAGAGATATGGTGAAAGTGGACATCCTTGTCTTGTCCCTGAGTTTAGAGGAAATGCTTCAAGTTTCTCTCTATTTAATTTGATGTTGGCCACTGGCCTGCTGTATATTGCCTTTATTATTTCTAGCTACGCCCATTCTCTCCAGAACTTTTAGCATGAAGGGTGTTGGATTTTGTCAAATGCTTTTTCTGCATCTAGCGAGATTATCATGTGTTTTTTTTTCTTTCATCATGTTTATATGGTGAATGACGTTGATAGACTTTCGTATGTTGAACCATCCCTGCATCCCTGGGATGAAGCCTACTTGATCATGGTGTATGATACTTTTGATGTGTTCTTGAATTCGGTTTGCTAGTATTTTATTAAGTATTTTTGCATCTATGTTCATGAGGGAGATTGGTCTGAAGTTCTCTTTCTTTGTTGGGTCTTTGTGTGGTTTAGGAATCAGGGTGACTGTGACCTCGTAGAATGAGTTTGGCAATGTTCTTTCAGATTCTATTTTGTGAAAGAGTTTGAAAAGTATTGGTGTTAGCTCCTCTTTGAATGTCTGGTAGAATTCCGTGCTAAAGCCATCTGACCCTGGGCTTTTCTTGGTTGTGAGATTTTTAATGACTGTTTCTATTTATCTGATCTTGATTTAGCTTCGGTAAGTGGAATCTATCAAGAAAATTGTGCATTTCACTTAAAATTTCAAATTTGGTGGAGTATAGATTTTTAAAGTAGGATCCAAATATTCTCTGGATTTCCTCGATGTCTGTTGTTATTTCTCCCTTTTCATTTCTGATTTTGTTGATTTGTGTTTTCTCCCTCTGTCTTTTAGTTAATTTGGCTAAGGGTCTGTCTATTTTGTTGATTGTCTTGAAGAACCAACTTTTGGTTTCATTGATTCTTTGTATAGTTCTGTTTGTTTCTAAGTTGTTGATTTCATCCCTAAGTTTGATGATCTCTTGCCTTCTGCTACTCTTGGGAGTGTTCGCTTCTTTTTTTTTTCCAATTCACCCAGTTTAGCTGTTAATTCGCTAATATGAGCTATCACAATTTTCTTTTTGAAGGCACTTAGTGCTATGAACTTTCCTCGTACCACAGCTTTCATTGTGTCCCATAGGTTTGGGTATGTTGTGTCTTCATTTTCGTTAGATTTTAAGAAGTCTTTGATTTCCTTCTTTATTTCTTCCCTGACCCAGTGGTCCTCTAGTAAAGAGTTGTTCAATTTCCATGTGAGTGTAGACTTTCTGTTGATTCTTTTGCTATTGAAATCCAGCTTTATTCCATGGTGGTCTGATAAGATACAAGGGGTTATTTCAATTTTCTTGTATCTGTTGAGGCTATCTTTGTGTCCAACTATATGGTCGATTTTGGAGAAGGTTCCGTGAGGTGCTGAGAAGAAAGTGTATTCTTTTGTGTTTGGGTGAAACGTTCTGTAGATATCTGTTAGGTCCATTTGGTTCATGATCTGTTAGACTCATTATTTCTCTGTTTGGCTTCTGTCTTGATGATCTGTCCATTATTGTGAGTGGGGTGTTGAAGTCTCCCACTATTAAAGTGTTTGGATCAATGTGCGATTTAAGTTTTAGAAGCGTTTCTTTTATAAATTTGGGTGCCTTTGTATTTGGGGCATAGATGTTCAATATTGAGATGACCTCTTGGTGTATATTTCCTTTAATGAGTATGTAATGCCCTTCTCTGTCTTTTTTTATTAACTTCAATTGGAAGTCTATTTTGTTTGATATTAAGGTGGCTACTCCAGCTTGTTTCCTGGGTCCATTTTCTTGGAAAAACTTTCCCAGCCCTTTACTCTGAGGTAGTGTTTATCTTCAATAGTGAGGTGTGTTTCTTGTATACAGCCAAAAGATGGGTCTTGTTTACGGATCCCGTCTGTAAGTCTGTGTCTTTTTATTGACGAGTTGAGTCCAGTTATGTTGATGGATATTAGTGACCAGGGGTTGTTATTTCCCATTATTTTGGTATAGCTGGCTATCTTCTGTTTCTTTTTTGTTTAGTTGCTGTGGAGGTTTCTATTTCCTCTGTTTTCTTGGGTGTAGTTATCTTCTCTGTGTTGGAATTTTCCTTCTAGGATCTTCTGTAGGGCTGGGTATGTGAGGAGATATTGTTTGAATTTGATTTTGTCATGGAATATCTTGTTTTCTCTTTCTATGTTGATAGAGAGTTTTGTTCTGTATAGTAGTCTGGCTGGGCACCTATGTTCTCTGATGGCTTGTAGGACAACCGTCCAGGCCCTTCTAGCTTTTAAAGTTTCTGAGGAGAAGTCAGGTGTGATTCTGATGGGTCTGCCATTGTATGTGACTTGGCCTTTATCTCTTACAGCTTTTAATATCCTTTCTTTGTTCTCTACATTTGGAGTTTCTATTATTAGGTAGTGAGAGGAGTTTCTTTTCTGATCTAATCTGTTTGGTGTTCTTTAAGCCTCTTGGATTTTTACTGGCATCTCTTTCTTTAGGTTTGGGAAGTTTTCTTCTATGATTTTGTTGAAGACATTTCCTGGACCATGGAGTCGGGAGTCTTCTCTTTCCTCTATGCCTATATTTCTTAAGTTCTGTCTTTTCATTGAGTCCTTGATTTCTTGGATGTTGTGGGTGAGAGATTTTTTAGCTTTCTCATTTTCTTTGGATGTTGTACTGATTTCTTCCATCGAATCTTCCATGCCTGAGATCCTGTCTTCCATCTCTTGCATCCTATTTTTCATACTCATATCCGTAGTTCCTGTTCTCTTCTCTTTATTCTCCATTTCCTCTTTTAACTCTGTCTTTTCTTTATTGTTTCCATTTCTATTTTCATGTCTTGAATGGTATTGTTCGTTTTGTTCTTTTCCTTCTCCAGTTTGCTTGTTTTTGTCTGGAGATCTTTCATTGCTTTATCCATTTCCTGTTCAAGCTGGGTTACCTTGGCTTGGAGCTCTTTAATGATGTTATTCACTGTTTTGACTTGTAAAATTGTGGCTTCTTTGAATTCCTTCATAGTTTTAAGTTCTTCTTGAAGGGACTCTATCACTTTCCATAATGTAGAATTGTCATCGTTTTCATGTGTTTCAGTTGTGGCGAGGTGGTTAGGGCTGGACGGAATAGCATTGCTTTCTTTTGTTGGAGACATTTCGCTTTTTTTTTTTTTTTT
>CAJQZJ010001969.1:8175929-8189544 GCA_907164525.1 Lophiomys imhausi
CATACTTTGCATAACTCTCCAGGAATTATTACTTAATGATGTATTTTAGATAGCAGAAATAGCTCAAAATTATAACTTTAAAAATGTTGAAGATAACAATTTGCCTTTTCTTAAGCACTTTATTTCAGAAGTTCACAGAGTAGACTTGTACTTTTGTTATGGGTCTCCAACATTCCCCCCCCCCCACCCCCGGTCCTCTTTATGGTAGTACCTTTTCCTATATTCTCTACACCACAGTCCAGATAGTGACTAGCTCACCTCAGAAACCCACTCACAGCACTAGTTGTCTGTGGATCTGCACAGAAAGCATGGGCTGAGATGTGATGTTGTGGTATATGTCATTCAGTCTGGAAAAGTTTATGGATGGGGACTGCAGTGACTCTAATGGGGAGAGCTCTTGGAAGCCTAGGTGGAGGACTACGCTGGACTGCAATGTGATTCCAAGATTATTTACTGATTCTACATTCATTCACCATCAGCTGACACTGAGTAGCCTTAGGAGTCTTTCTGTCTTTCTGTTTTTCTTTCTTTCTTTCTTTCTTTCTTTCTTTCTTTCTTTCTTTCTTTATTCCTTCCTTCCTTCCTCCCTCCCTCCCCACTCCCTCTCTCCCTCCCTTCCTTCCTACCTTCCTTCTTTCTTTATTCATTCATTCATTTGGTCAAGCACAGAATCTTCTGTGATATACCTATAATACCCTCACGTGGACTGGACATTGAATTCCAGGTGTTCTGAAAAGGAAATGTGGCCCTTTTCAAAATGATACTCTTCTGCTGAGCTAGTTTGGACAAGGGATTAAAGAGTGAGGACTGTGTATAAGCACGGTGTCAAGAGATGCTTAGCAGGTACCATGTATTTGCCAACTGTCACAGGATTTCTTTTTATGCTTTCAAAAATGATTTTTTTTATTTATGTGTAGTATATATGTCTCCATTTGTATTTTCCCATGTATGTATGGTGCCTTCAGAAGCTATAGAGGATATTAGATGCCTAAGAGCTGTAGATACACGAGGTTATGAGTGGCCTATCTGGGTGCTGGTAACTGAACTCAGGTCCTCTAGAAGAGCAGCAAACATTCTTAAATACTGAGCCTTTTCTTCATAACCACATGCTGTCCCCCTAGCTCCAGTTACAGTCTTCCCATTCCTTCACAAAACCAGGGATACTGGATGGCCAGATGTTCATTCATTATTTCAAACATAAAGAAATAAAATATAAATTTATATTGAACCAGTTAAGTCTTGTGGTTTTTCTCAGGTTTGTTGATGTGACAAATTTTCTTCATAAACTGTGATTGTTCCTATGTTGATTATTTTATATGAGGACAGAGGTGAAAAAAAAAGTTCAAGAAAAATAAACCAACCATTAATATGTATAGTTATGTCTGGGACATAGCATTAGAGAACTCATTTCCTATTTTACGTTATTGATATAGCTTTCATAAAAATGTATTATTTTAATAGTCTAGGAACTAACATCCACACCCATGTCACCACAACCCAGTTCAGAGTTAATAAATGCAGAAAAATATAGAAGGAAATGCATGGAGTTGCATACTGAGGGAACCCAGCATTATTTACCTTGAATTTTTACAGTGTGGTGATTTTCCATAATGACTTTTATTTTTTCCTTTCAATATTTTATTTTTGTCTTTAATAAATTATAAAAACTGTCTTGTATATGATTGTGCTCTTGATTACTAGGAGATATCCTACCAGATCAGAAATAATTGCTGTACTTGTTGATTGTCAAGGCATTTTTAAAGGAATATTTATTGAGTTCCATAACCGTATTTAGCAGAATGATCATTTGACCTCTGCCTTTAAATATATATGTTAATATATAAAGATTCCCTGAGGTGGGATCATTCTTGTCACAAACCTGATTGAGTATAATATTATTTTAAATTAATTTTTATATTCAATTTGATAATGTTTTAGTTAAGAATTTCTCTGTATACATGAAGGTGGTGGTACATGATTTTCTTGTTGTATTTTATTTGTCTAGTTTGGACACCAGACATTTTCAGAGATGTTCTCAGAAAGCTATTAAT
Source organism: Lophiomys imhausi (assembly GCA_907164525.1). NCBI lineage: Eukaryota > Metazoa > Chordata > Mammalia > Rodentia > Muridae > Lophiomys > Lophiomys imhausi. The sequence goes on from CAJQZJ010001969.1 coordinate 8,177,981, forward strand.
AGAATTACTTGTTCCTAAGCTTGGTGTGTTGAAACCCACCTGTAACCTCAGTGGTCAGGAGCTAGAAAGGAACATTACAATTTTAAGGTCAGCCTAGGTGACCTGAGACCTTATTTCCTGTGCTCTCACTCCCACCCCTGAAAAATAACTAAAAAAGAATTATCTGTTACCTCAAAGTCTCATACCATGGCCCTAAAAATGTCTGGAAGAAATTGGAATGTTAAGAAACATGAATGGCCAGTCTTTCTTCTTCCTCACTGGGATGAATGTCTTCATGATTTTTACTATATTTTAAAATTCATTTAATCTAAATCATTTCTCAACCTTTGGGCCTTTGACAATCGAATGATCCTTTCACAGGAATCACCTAAGACCATATGAAAACACAGATATTTATATTATAATTCATACCAACAGCAAAATTACAGTTATAAAGTAACAACAAATAATTTTATGGTTGGGGTTCATCACCCATGAAAAACTGCACTAAATAGTCGCATCATTAGGAAGGTTGAGAACCACCGCTCTTTGACTATGGGAATGTAAGTGAAAGTGAATATGCATTTTTTTGGCTTCCTGAACCATTACCATATACTTCCATCTACTTCTTCCATCTTCCTAGAGAGAAGACATCTTGTACTCAAAAGGAGGCCTCTTATGAAGAAAGACAGAGTGGGGAAATATTGTATGTACCCATTTGTGTTTGTAGGCTAGCTAAAGTTGTGCCTTAGCTAATACTTAAATCAGTGGTTATACCCCTGTGAAAGGGTTGTTCGACCCCCAGGTTGAGAACAGCTGACTTAGAATCAGGAGGCAGATTTCAACTTAGCTTCAAAGACCAGAGGTTGTCTACAGGCTTTTACTCTTCTCCTGATTTCCTGGAACTCCTTTGTGTCCTCAGGGAGGCTGAACTTTCTCTGCTGCAAACTATCACAGTGCACATTCACTTTATCAAATAATGTGTGCCTATTCACACCACCATTGCAAGGAATTAAGTCAGATCACACTGCTCAATGGTTGCTCAATTCTTAGTGGGTTTTGTTACAAAATACTCTAGAGTCAAAATGTATGTACTATAAAATATTTTTCCAAACCTGCCTACACCCCACATCCACTTTGAACAGTAGAATTTGACAAGCATCACTTAATAAGAGGTGTAATAGAGCAGCTAGAGATGACATTTCCCAATCACTTTGGCACTTTACTGCTACTGTGGCAACATATTATTTTAAATCATTCACTTCACATCACTTATATGTAGGCAGTTAGATTAATTTAGATTTAGTAAATATCTGATACAGTCTCTTAATTCGGGGCATGAAGATCAACTTGGATGTGAGCGATTTAGCTTATCAGTTTGTGGAAAAACAAGGATGAAGTCAGGTGAAAACAGGAAACAAACAGGAGACTTAATGGACTGAAAAACAAGATTGAAGCCAGGAAAAACAGGAAAGACTTAATGGACTAAGAAACTAAGTATTTGGCCTGGCATTGTTTTCAACTGCTAAGTGAAATTAAGCTGAAAGAGAGTTCCTCCTATTTAAGGACACCACATGGAGCCCCATCCAAGATGCCCCAGATGCTAGAGAGCTCTGAGAGTCCTGCTGAAAAAAGTGCTGGCCGTCAGTTGATGGTCAGATCTCCCTGAGGCGGAAAGAAGCTAGTGAGCAAAGAAAGCCTCAGCAAGACAGCAAAAGGCCAAGGACTAAACCCTGTGGCTCAGCTTTTTCCTAGAGGGGTTTGACCTGTCCGAATAGTGACCAAAACGAAACTGTGCCTGGCTTTAAGGACTCTGAGGCAGAGGGGCAGAGTTGCTGATGGGAAGAGGCTGGGGTCTCCCAGAGAGAAGAAAGCTTTAAGCCTTATTTAAGGTAAGACTGTGATAGCCAACCTACCCTGATGAATCTACATCTGAGACATTCCAGAAAAAAGAGTTCCAAGTACTTTAAAGGGTCTACTACAGAAACTGTGTTCCTGAGGACTGAAGACCTTCCTCAGAGACTGTATCCTTCTAAAAGGTTAGGAAAATAATTATCAATAGGTTTAGTGGTTAGGTTAAAGGGGTTGTAGGAATTTGTAGGGTTAATAGTTAAGAAATTGTTGGTATTTGTTATAAGTGAATATTGTTAGTAAATAAATATGTAATAATAACTTAAAAAGTTCGGTAACACTTATATTTTATTAACCAATATATTTTAGTTTTAAATCCATGTAAACATTACAAAAATTCTTGCTATGGTCTCTATTATGTTTATCTGTTGCTTATGTTTTTAAAGCTGTGTATATAAGATATTGCTGTATTAATAGACAGGAATTGTTTCTTTCATTTTATGTTTAATTCTCATAAATCCAGTTAGTTGGGCCTATGACACACTGTCATGCCTGGAATGCAATTTATACCATTTATTTATGAACATTTGACTTCTTTGCAGTTATTTGCACAAGTATACAGCTATAATATGTGCATATGCATCTACTAATGTGTTCATGCATATATGTTATAAATATCTCTGAAATAAATATTTTGTACTATATTATTAAAGAAAAACAGTTGCTTTGTAAAGTATTTAAATTTTGAATTTTATTTGTTTTGGTCAGGAACCAAAACCCAGAACCATTTTGAACAGGGAGATTTTAGGTCCTGTAAGTGGAGTAGTTTTCACAGTGAGTCTTGGGTAAAGGCTTAGTTGTAATGACTGATTTCAGGGAATACATTTTGCTTCCACTTAGAGACAAAGACTAAGACAAAAATGTTTCTTCGACATTCCCCTTTGAGGGCCTTTCCTTGAAGATGATGAAATTACTGATGTCTGATTTGGAAAAATCTCAGCTATTAGTTAGATTTCCCCATCTAAGAGGCTAACTGACTGTCATAAATATCTACTCAGGTCCATTTCTTAATAGCATTATAATTATGCTTGACATTTTGCAGCTCATTATCATTTCATAAGAAGCCTGCTGGTCTTACCAAATTCCTATAGACACTGTCCCAAAACTCAGGCTATTTGTAAACTAAAATAGCTTAGGTTACTCTTTATCAATATTAAGTTGAACATGTAGGATACAAAGTAAATAAAAGTTGACACACGAAGACCTTATCTGAAAATTTGACAATTACAATAAGTAGTGTAAATGCTTTTTGGGGAGGTTTTAATTTTGTTTTTAAAACTTCAAGTTCTGCAACAAAAGGATAAATATGTCAGAAGAAATATACACAGATTAAAAAAATAATTTTTCTGTGAAAAAAAATTGGCTCTTCAAGACATAATGTCTAGTCACTAAAAACAAATAAGTTGTTAGGTCTGGTAACATAAAAAATTAAATTTTATTTACATAAAAAGCAAAAATCAAGTAATAAAATTTCAGCCATAAATCTGACAGGAAATGGTTATTTGTTTAAAAATTAAGAAATTGAAGAAACCAAGATTTCTCCCTGCTACCTAGCTTTCATAGTACAGCTCTGCAGGTACCTGCCAGGGGGTGGGGGAAGGAGTCATTAACTATCTCACCACCAAACTGAGTATGAATCCTCTGAAATAGAATAACAACCTGTGTGGCAAGATAAGTGGATGCAAGAATGACATGAATGCTATAGGGGAATCAACCACTTTCTGATTGGATTTAAATTGGCTCCTGAGGATGAAACACATGCCTAATATTTCAAATCTATTCAAGAACTCATTATTTATCACACTTATATGTATAAACACTTAACAATCACCTGTAAAATACCTAAATCCTATAACCTAAACTTTAATTCTAAAATCTGTAATCTATCTAAGAATATCTTAATACCTAAAACAATCTAATACCTATAAAAAGAAAACAAGCACTTAACACTATTATAAGTTTCTTAAAAGGATATTAATACTCTTGATGTTGGTCTGTATAAGGTGGCCTGGTCTCTGGTTGGTCTCATCAGGTCTTTTAATCTCAAAGTTTGTTGGGCATTATTTTACCAATTTGCAAGCCAAGTCCACCTTCACCACAAAGATGTGGTCAGTTTATAAAGTCAATATGTCCCGACTACCGATGTAGGGTGGTCTTTTCAATCAGCCAAGAATTGCTTCCTCAGTCTCAGGGCCCAGAACTTTCAAGACTGAAAACTTATCCAAACTGCTTCCAATTCCATTGCTTTGCTCACCTTTCCAGCACTTTGAAGCTCCAAGGCAGGATACTTCAATGGATTCTCCCTTATCAGGTCCCTGACAGATTTTTGTGTTGGATTGCAGAGGTCCAAACTCTGCCAATGGCATACCCTGCTATGCTCTTCCCAGTGTGGATTTCCAGGGGGTGAGGGCAGTATAGTGAAGAGTAGAAGGGGCTGGAGGCCTCGTGGACCCCAGACTTAAATCTTGTTGCATGTCTTGATGATCTAGGAGTGATTTTGGGCAGTAGTTCTTAGAGGGCTTTCCCAAGACAGGCCCCCATAACAGTGCGTCAGTGTTGGCGGTAGATCTCCCAAGATTCCATTGTTTCTCATGGCTAATGACATCATCTACATGGCTTTTGAAGTTTCTTAGCAATGCTCCTTCAACAGGGCATATCATTCATTTGGCCACAACTGGCTCCACCCAGATCAACCATAAAGGAATTCCAAACTCCTCCCTATGTGGCTAAATGCTAATCTAAACTGTCTTTTACTACATCCTACCACAATGGAATGTTTAAATTAAACTTCAATGTTTAATGCAGAAACTCAAAATGTATAAAATTGTATAGAATAGGTGTAAGTATTCAGCCACAAATCAGATATCATGCCTACTCCCAAAGTTAAGGGACCATCCACAAGGAGGGGACAGAAATTAGGGAGGAAGGGGCGGAAAGATTATAAGAGATAGAGGTTAGGAGGACCAGAGTAAAACTGTCTTCTTGGCATGACAGGACAACTGCACTCACAATCTCACAGCAGCTGGTTGACTCATATGAACTTTGAACTCATTGAGATAGACAGATAATAGAATATTAATATCAACTGCCAAATACATATGGACTGGGCATTGGGAATGTATGTTATACCTTATAATTTTCATAATTGTGGCCTAACTGTTCTTACTGTTTTGTATTGTATTTATTGTTATAAGAAAAAGAGCCTTTTATTGGACTAAAAGGGGAAGCTATTAGGAGGGAAGCGATACACCTTAAATTAAAAAACAAACAAACAAAAAAAGAACAGCTGATAGGAAGGCGAGGGGAAAGAGGGTAGGAGGGTGGGTCCCGGAGTGGGAGGAGGAATGGGACTATGATTGAAATGTAATTTGAAGAAATAAATAAATGTTAAAAAAAAAAGATCTGTACAAGATGAAGCCAGTCAACAATCTCGCAAAGAGTGGAAAGGGTTTCATTAGATCCTACCCCTAACTGAACAAATGTGATATGGATGTTGACAGCCTCTGTGAAAGGGAGACTCAGTTTTCTTTATGGATATGGCTCCTTATAGGTTGACCACATTCCAGTGGATGGCCTCAAACACAGAAGTATATGGAAAACACAAATTGAAGTTCCTGGTTTATCAAATAAAAGGGGACATGAAGTTGGGGGGGGGGGTTAAGGAGATAGGGACAACTGATAGGAGTTAAGGCAAGGAGCGGGGATGAATGTGATCAAAATGAGTTGTATGACTTCTCAAAGAACTTTTTTTTTTTTAATTCACAATGGAGAGTTAGTAAAATTTACAATGGAGAGATAGTAAAATTTACAAGGCTGTGTCAAGTTCACAATTAATGTTAACTAGAAAAATGTGTAAACAGCTCTTATAAACTTTGTATTGTTACAACAAATATTTATAGATGTAACTTTTGCCATGGAAATTATCTAGTGAAAAAAAGCTTTTCTAAATGTTAAGTAGAGTTAACGATGAGTGTGAAACAGTAGGGTGGAGGCAGGATCTTGTGCTGCTGGACCTCTCACGGTCATGCTCCTTCTGATCTCATGTGTGTGTTACTTCAGGGTTAAGTAACATCCAGTGAGTATAATGATGAAGACCAAATAAATTTTGTTGAACTAAAAGTAAATTAAGTGTCATCAAGAGCCAGAAAATAACTCAAGTGTTTGAAAATATATAAAATATTGTATGCTCTTTTTTTTATGGGAAACTTAAGATTTTATTTACAAGACTAAATGAGTTTAAATTTAATGAGCAAATAGCCCTCAATGTTTAAAACTTAATTTTTGCCCATTTGGGTTTTTTTTTTGTTTTATTTTTTATTTCTATTTATTTATTTGTTTGTTTGTTTGTTTATTTATTTATTTATTTATTTATTTGTTGCTTCAGGTTACATCTCCATCATAGTGTCCTCTTTCCATCCCTCCCAGTCCCACCCTCCCACCCTCTACCCCCTAACCATTCCATCCCACTCCTCTGGAGTGGAGTGTCCCTACATAACAGTCCCCCGTCCCAGTTCAGCAGTCTTATGAGGGCCAAGAGCCTCCTCATACACTGGGGACCTACAAGGCAGCACCATTAGGGAAAAGTGTCTCATTGATAGGGAGAAAAAGAAAAATTCTATGTCCACGTTCCCTTTGGTGCGTTGGTTGTGGTATAGTTATCCTGTATTATATGGCTAAAATCCAACTATAAGTAAATAGATGCCATGTGCATCCTTCTGAGTCTGGGTTAGCTCACTCAGGATGAGCTTCTCTAGTTCCATCCTTTTGGCTGCAAATTGCATAATTTCCTTGTTTCTGATAGCTGAGTAGTATTCCATTGTGTAGGTGTACCATAGTTTTTTAATCCATTCTTCACTTGAGGGACATCTGGATTGTTTCCAGTTTCTAGCTATTACAAATAAGGCTGCTATGAACATAGATGAGGAAACTTCCTTGTGATTCAGTGAGGAAACATTTGGATGTATACCCAGAAGTGGTATGGCTGGGTATTGAGGCAAAGCTATTCCAAGTTTTCTAAGATATAGTCAGACTGACCTCCATAGTGGTTGCACAAGCTTGCACTCCCACCAGCAATGGAGGAGGGTTCCCCTTTCTCCACACCCTTGTCAGCATGTGCTGTCATTTGAGCTTTTGATCTTAGCCATTCTGACAGGTGTGAGATGGAATCTCAGAGTTGTCTTGAGTTGCATTTCTCTGATGATTAAGGATGTTGAGCATTTCTTCAAGTGTCTCTCAGCCTTTAGGGATTCCTCCTTTGTGAATTCTCTGTGTAGCTCTTTTCCCCATTTTTTAATTGTACTATTTGGTTTCGCATTTAATTTCTTGAGTTCTTTATAAATTATGGATATTAGCCCTTTGTCAGATGTGGGGTTGGTGAAGATCTTTTCCCAATCTGTAGGCTACTGCTTTGTTCGAATGACAGTGTCTTTTACCTTACAGAAGCTTTTCAGTTTCATGAGGTCCCATTTATTGATTGTTGGTCTTAGAGCCTGAGCTGTTAGTGTTCTGTTCAGGTGACAACGCATTGACACATGTGACAGTATTGTACATTCTTGCATGTGACATATCAGAACTTGGCATCCTTGAGATGAAATGTTGCATTCTTTGGTGTTTATGAGTCTTATTTTTCTCCAGACAGAGCCAAAGGAAGATCAAGAGCAGGGACCCACTTTGACTCAGCCCGGAGAAGGAGCCGAGCCGTCCTTTATCACATCTCAGGACACCTCCAAAGAAGAGAAAAGAACAAATTGAAAATAAATAATGTAGGTGGTGTGTGTGTACACTGTGGAGACCATTTCCCCTGGAGAGCAAGGCTTAATTCACTAGGGAAAGTTTCCAATTTCTTTTATTGAATTTCTTAGATTACCTTTTTCCACTTTAGCTTGTATTTGGCCATAAAGAACAAACTGGAAAGGGTCAGCAGTCATGAGGCATTTCTGTAAAAAGTGTGCAATCGTAGTGTTATCACAGCACAAAGGTTGCAGTTTTGTTGTAGTAAGTGCACCATTGTGCTAGAAATTGCACACCAGACCGACCCTATGCTTTGAGAAACAGGAGTATGTAGCAGGTCATGTTTAAAGCTATTGTTGGTTAGTTACAACATTTTAAATTTAATTTCAGTGTCAATATTATACTTGTCCTCATTCCCCTTGGTACCTTTACCCAGAGGGACCATGGCCAATAAAAAGTTATCATCCCATTTAAAACTTCATGTTCTATGCAAGACAATTGGACCTTTTAGACAGTGAAGCATTACATTGGAAATTGCAAATTACCCTGATTAGGTTTTATGAAAAGTTTCACTTTTAGTGTATTACAGTAAGAGCTACTTACTCTGGCTTCTTACTAAGGTGACTATGGGTGCAAACTGAGCACTCTGTCTAACTTGCCAGTGGAAGCAGAAACAGTCACATCCAGCAACCAGAACACATTTAGTACTTTGTGATTAGTCCAGATGTCTAGGGAGCTAAGGATCCAGGGTTCTTCACAACCCCACTTTACACAGTCAGCACTGTGGTGATACATTCTTACAGCCTTGTTTCAGGTGTGCAAAGTATCAATTTCTGTGCTTACAGTGAACAAAGAAATGTGGATAAACCCAGGGTGTGGGGATCTACTTGAAAAGACTACGAATGTAGTTTGGCTTTAATGTTGTTCCCTTCTGGAAGTCACAGTCAGTGTTCTGGTCCACTCATGCTCCTGGGACTATTCATCAAGCCTTGGTTGTTCTGACGTTCACTCCTGTGGAATCTCCAACAAAATTGGTAGAGGATGGCCATTTTGTTTTTTCTAATAACTTACTATGACATTTTTTTTATGTGTGTATGTGTGTGTGTGACCAACATGCATATATGCACAGATTTGATTATGCTGAAAGTCTACACTGTCTTCTTGGTTTAGTTAAGAAGCATTTATTTGATTCACTGAAACACTGAAGTCTCTGAGCTCACACTCCATTTATTGAGCCTTAATATTTTCCACTCTAGATTTAACAAACTATAAAGCATTACTTAAAATCAGTTTGGAAAAAAAGTCATAACTCCAATTCCTTAGCGACTTGCTTAGTGGCTGCTGCTTATTTCAGAAATATAAACCTCATAGTGGATGGAAGTAACTAAGAATGCCTAGTCAGCTCAGAGATACTGACACCACAAGCACTGACTTCAGAAGCCAGGTATGCTCTGCACTGGCCTCAGTCATTGTGCCCTTTGCTGCAGGACAGAGAGCAGCTAATGGCCAGACAGTGGGATGTGGGAAGGAAGAACAGAAAAGGTCCTGCACTTACAGGCAGAACAATTTTAGGGCAATTCTAACTGGAATAACTGATGCACACAAAAAGAACCACTAACATTTTATCACCCTTCCTTACATTCTATTATTCAATTCTCACAGCAAGCCAGTATTACATATGTTTTTATTAGCTCCATCTTAATTATGGCTAAAATCCTCATTATTAATTTTTTTTAAGTAGAAGAATTAGCTAAGGGGCTCAGATCTTGAATCTCAGAATTGAAGACCTGCTTCAAATCCCGGCCTTGTTCTTGAGCAGCTTTCCTCAGAGATGATCTTATACTGCAATCACAGGTGAAAGAACTCCTTAGGCCTGTGTCCGAGTTTGAGGAAGGGATGTAATACCTTTAACTTAGGCTCTAAGTTTGCCTTGAAACTCCTGGGAAAAGACTTTAATTCCTTTTGATAATAGTTGCTTAGTCTATGAAATGAGAAGAAAATGAAGCTAGTCAGACCATCAAAAGTAAATGTACAGGTTGAAGTTACTCTAGCCAGCCTGAGCATGGCAAGCATGACTCTGGCAGGCTTTGCCATTCTCTCTCATTCCCTCTGTCTTGCTAAAATGTTTAGATTACATTCCTAAAGCTAGCCCCCAAGGTCTGTTCCCTTATTTGGCCATATCCTCCTCCTGAGGCTGACTACCAAGGTTCAGCTATCAAAATATTGAAATCCACCAATCAAAAGCCACTTCGGCTCACCTAATTAACATCCGGAATTAAAGAATTAAAATTAGACATCTCATCCCAACACAGGATTTCCCATTTCACCTTTATAAACTGCCTTTTCCTATGGGCCATACCTGTCTCCTCTCTATCCAGAAGCAGTCCTTTGTCCCCTATAATAAATACCCCTTCTCCCTGTCCCTTGCTCCTTTTTCTTCCTGTTCTCTTCCTATTCTTCCTCTTCCTCTATCTCTTGTCTTTGCCTCTTATCCCTGTCATCTGTCCCTCTGGGACAAATAAATCTCTTTTGCGCTGAGAACTTGGTCTTGGGTTGTCTTGAGACAGCTCCAGGATTCCTTACAGAGGTCTCAGGAGTTTGAGAGAGGAGTGCTAAGCATGCCCAAATATCACCAGCAGGAGGCCTCCCTTATTAGTACAAACATCAAAGACAGGTCCTGTGTCAGCTGTGTACAGTGTACTGACTGTAGGAATATATTCCTACTGCCTTGTGCATTCAGAGGCATGTTTCAAAGAATATTGCAAAATGTCTCAGGAAAAAAAAAGCATCTTAATTAGGTTTTGGAGTTAACAAGTGCATTTGGATAATTTGTAGGATACAGATTAATGGGCTAAAGCATTATTGGTCCTAAAGCATTCCCCTCAAAATTAATAAATAACAGCTGCTCAAATCTATTATTTTTTGTTTAAAACATTGTCTTATTGTGTGGACAAGCTTCATATATCTAAGGGTCATAAACACTGTGGCATTTCTTCCCTGTTTCCATCTATTGCACAATTTTATGCACATGCATTTTTTTAATTGTTGTAAGAATTTGCTTGATTCAAGAGGATCTTGTTAAAGCCTCTTGTGTAGTAAAGTCTTTCTGCCATTCAGGTAACTTTGTAATGTTGAGTGCAGGATTGAATTATTGACACTTCAAAAATGAAGTCAAACTTGATATGTATTCAATTCTAAGTATACTGTTTAAATACCATGCTGTAACAATAATTTGACAATAACTTTTAAGTTACACACTTGAAATACTCTACGGAAATGACACCATACACTTCACATATAAAGTTGCTCACATGATGTCAGCTTCTGTCTGATATCCCAGAGATCAATGGAATCGGTGTGACACCAAGCAAACAACCTTCCCATGGGTGGTCAGTCCTCACTCGAGGCCTTCTTCTCTCACATTAGGTACAGTCTGAGGCTCTGCAACAAAATGGTAAAGATAGTAGCTCTTTGGATAGAAGTATAGGGTGCTCTTGGTGAAACTCAGTAATTTTCTATTATAAATGTTTAGGGATAAAGTTTTAATTCAATCTTTCACGTGCAGGGTAGAAAGTTGGGTTGTCAATTAAGAGCACTTGCTAGTCTATAAAAGAACTTCGGTTTGGTTCCCAGTACCCATACAGTGGATCACAGCTGCCCGTAACTCCTTTCCCAGGGAATGTTACACCTCCTTCTGGCCTCTGCAAACATCAGACATGCATGTAGTACACAGGCATGCATGCAGATAAAAGCATTCATATACATAAAACAAAATATATAAACCATTAAAAAAGAATTTATTGTATCTCATTATAACTTCAAAGCACCACATCAACCTTGATGAGATACATGTTTGTGGACCCCAACTCTCTTTTCTTATGAGCTTTAATATCCCAAACACACACACACACACACACACACACACACACACACACACACACACA
>CAJQZJ010001969.1:8189554-8227112 GCA_907164525.1 Lophiomys imhausi
CACACACACACACACACACACACACACACACACACACACACACACACCACAAATATACGAAGCAATTCATTGCCTCAGTTCTGTGGCCACGTTCAGCTTTGGAACTTGTCCTTCAACTACCAGGTAAGTAGTTTGATGGAACAATAGAGTAGCACCAACCAGCCATCTAGAAGTGAAGCAGTGTCCTACTGTAGAGTGTGGGCATGACATGTTTGTGTGACTAAGAATACGTGCGAGCAGAAAGTAGACACATGTTAGGAACCCTACCTTCAGACAAGGGATAGAGCTAACAGTTTCATGTACTATGTCTATTAACATCCAAGGAATGCTCAGGTGCTTTGGGGCTTCCTAAACACACTATATTTTCTATTCTCCCTTCAGTGACTGAAACAAAAAACAAAAACCAAAAACAAACAAACAAAAAGCCACTGTGACCTAGAAGCACTATGTATCTAGAACTTTCTTCTGTTCAAGTTAAATTTCAAATATAAGTTCTTATTACCTTCCTTGCATTTTTTGTTAATTGAGGCCAAACCAAAGTCTGCAAGTACCTGGTCACAGGCTTGTGGAATTTCCACTCATGCTATTGTTGAGCCTCCTTTTGTCTCATAGCAACAAAGGATTTATTCATCAATTTGGACTGTTTTCAAAGCAAATTGCTTCATCAACCATCAAAAAACTCTAGCTAGTCTCTGTTTAATCAGCTGTGTGGTGAATGTGGAATTCCTCCTGCATGACTTGAATAATAACCCTTAAATAACTATTTCTCTCCTTAATGGCTGGTATGTTTCTGAATATATCCATATTAATCAAAGTAATGAAGTTTGTGTTCCTATTAGAAACATCATCAACACTCACAATGCACAAATGCATGTGCTACACAGTGTATTTTGGCAGAAAAGCTAGCAGCTGTATGCAAGAAAATGTTAGTCATCTCTACCTTTTCTAGGGGAAAATATCTATCTTTGCTAACATCAGCAAAATCCTGGGACTGAAAGTCACACATGTGAAAACTGTACTCATACTAATAAGCATACAAGCATGACTTTGTAGTTATACTATGTATAGAATTACACTTGCAACTGAATGCTTTCAGATGACATTTGAGATAATAGTCTTTTTTTTTAGTGACCAAAATCTAGATTACCCACTTAACAGTCACTTTAAAAAAAATATGCACAGTACTGACCATTAACAAATATTTCTAAGTAGTTTCAGTCCAGTAATGAGCAGGATATGTTCTAAGAAGTGTGCTATTAGGATAGCTTCATTGTTGTAGGAACCCTATAGAGAAAGAGTGCTAACAAAAACCCACATAGTGTAGGTCTAGGCTGGAGATGGCTCAGAGGTTAAGTGATTCTGAGCATACATTGCTTCTAAAGAAGAACTGAGCGCAGTCTCCATTACCCATGTTGGGTGTCTCACAAATGACTGTAACTCCATTTTCAAGAGATCCAACATACTCTTTTGGCCTCTTTGGGGATCTGCATTTATGTGTACAAATCAATAGGTTTGGTGGTCAGTCACTCAACATACCAATCAGCAATGAGTTCACCAGAAGATGTATGAACCTGTAGCTTATATACAAAATGCTGACAGTAAGCTTTTTAAATATATAGGAACACATTCTGAAATAATAGTAAGATGTGAAAATCGTAAACACATAAACCATAACAGTTTTTATTATTATTATCAATACTTTGTACTATGCAAAATTATACACAGTATAATTATGACTAAAATTCAGTATGTTCCTGAAGAGCAGCATCACAGACAGACTATGATATTACAGTACCCTGCATTTTCCCTAAGTGACGGGATTTTTACATCACTTGGAATAATGTGGGACTAGCATCACAGTGAAGTCTGTGGTTGACCGCAGCATACTGGGGTGCCACAGGACAGCAGACTCATGTTAGATTTTACAAGTTTCTTGTACAGTACTTGACATTGACTGTGTGAGTGGTCCAGGCTCTTGTAGTGTGAATTTAGGGCTGATCAGTCTCCATTTCTAATGGTACACATCTTTGTTCCTCTTCTTCTTTGTCTCTTTATCCACAGAACGTATTTGTAGATAAACCAGCATTTCCAGAGTATAAAGTTTCTGATGCAAAAAAATCCAAGTTCATCCTGTTGCATTTCAGCACTTTCAAAGCCGGCTGGGACTGGCTCATTTTGCTGGCGACGTTTTATGTTGCTGTAACAGTACCTTACAATGTGTGCTTCATTGGCAATGAGGACCTGTCCACAGCGCGGAGCACAACGGTCAGTGACATTGCAGTGGAGATTCTTTTCATTATAGGTAAGATCAAGTAGCTTCTTGTCTGAGAGATTTGCATGTGGGAAGCAAGCATGAATTTTCAGTGGAAAAATTGTTGCTGTCCAAAAAGGACAAAACCTGGAAGCAGGTAAGTTGACAGCCTAGCTCTGCCAAGACAGGGTAGGCAAGTCCTTCATAACCCCTGCTCTACAATCAATGTCTGTCAGAGAAACGGGGCCAAACGACTGAAGATAGATGCTGTAATGTATGGAGAGAAAATGGGAACTGTCCAGGCAGCCACTGATATGTCATTTCTTAGTTTGGGAAGCTGCAGGCCCTGTACTTCCTATAAAATCAGATATATTTATCCCTCTCAGGTCTCTGAGGTGGTTGAAGAACAGATAGCTAGAGTCTCATAATTAAATTTTGAGTTGTTTAGGAGTCAAGAGAGTGTTATAGATCTAAGAAGATACTTTTAAAATTGTGTTGCAAGTTAGTATGAATGATGAGTTAGATATAGAACTTTAAACTCATGGAGATGGTTAGATAGCAGAATGTTAAAGTCAGGTACCAAATACATATGGACTGGACATTGGGAATGTATGCTAAGCCATATAACCCTCATAACTGTGGCCTAATTACCTCTGTTGTTTTGTATTGTATTTATTATTATAAGAGAAAGAGCCATTTGTTGGACTGAAAGGGGAAACTGTAGGGGGAAATAAGATATACCTTAAACTTAAAAATAAAAGGGAAGAGGATGGGGGGATGAGGGTCAGAGGGTGAGACTGGAGGGGGGAATAACGAGGGGACTGCAATTGAGATGTAACTTGAAGAAATAAAAAATAAAGGAATAAAATAAAATAAAATATTGAGAACTAAAAAAAAAGTAAAAAAAAAAAAAGATTGACTCTACAGTTGATCTGACTACAGAAGAAAGAAAGAAGAGGGATTCGTACCTAAGCTAATCAAGAGAGTCAGAGTCTGATTTTAGCAAAGGATACCCCAAGGGATGATTGCTCTTGGTATTTATCTCTAGAACCCTGAGGCTGAAAGTTGACAGACATCAGCTTGACTGTGTAGACCTTTTACTATTTTCCTACCCACTAACCCTTCATTTTGTTCAGACAAAACCCTAGTCCTTGTTTGTCCATGTAGAATAGATTCTGTTTTTCTTTACATTTAGATTAACCCCACACTGTTTGATTAACCACCATTGGCTACGGATACTGAGTCTTTGCCTAATCAGGGTGATAAAGAGCAGCATGAAAGAATGTTAGGAAAATATCTTTATGAAGTGACCTAATCAAGGAATAATTGACCTTTAAAAATGAAGCAGATCAAAACCTCTTTTCAATGGTGATAGGTTTTTTGCTAAAGAAGCTGTTAGCACTTGGAGGCTAGAAAGGTTCTGTAAGTGAATGTTAGAGTAGGCTCTGTAACTGCTATGTGACTGAGGTCTGTAGTCTGAATGTATGTATGTGTTTGCTCAAGACAGGTATGCACACTCACCCCATGAATCCTGCCCCTACTGTTATTGCTCCACCTATGAGCCCTGCTTGTTAGGATCCTAGCTCTCACCCCAAAAGTGTTCTACAGTGTGTTAGACCACTAGATGGCAACAGTGTCTAGTTGGGTAACTAGGTGAAGCTACAAAATCAATTCAATTTTTTTTTCAATTAAGTACATTCATTATGAGGAAATTATAAGCATAATTGATCTGTTTGATTATAATGAAACAAAATGATTTTATCATTACAGTCGAATTTAAAATGAAATCACAGATAAACTGAGAGTTACTATTTGTCAATCCATTTGGTTTCATCTTCTTTTAGTTTGCTAGCCTTTAGTATTTCCTTCTATAAACCCATGACAAACACAATGATGTTGTCATCACCCTAAAAACATTGTCAAAGATTTTATCCAGGTCAAAGTTCTAGAGGACTCAGGCCTTCCCTAGTTTCCTTCCAGGTAATAGGTTTGAAAGGTCTCATCAAATACCAGGTGAAAGTGTCTGTTGAACACGCATGCCACATCAGCTTTCTAGCTTTGCTATTTGCAGTTCTTTCACTAACGCAAAACTGTTTCTTGAAATTTATTCACCATATTTTTCTGATATTTGAGATTTGAAAACTAATTCGTGAGGTATCTGTTTTGGCACTGTGCACTCCCAGGCAGAGGATGATCTGTTTACCCATGAGGACTCACACTCTGACAGAGATTTATTTATTTTTATTTTTTTGGTTGTTCTTGTTTGGGGCATGCCTTCCTGAGGGAGACTGATGGAGATTGATTTTTTTTTTTCTGATGGTGCCCTTAGATCTTCTGATTTTACTCTTACTGTAATTCTATTGCTTAAGGAGCAAGCCAATCCAGCACTCAACCCCATTAACTAAGCTGCTGCTATTTTTACCCAGTTGCTTTTATCCATTGATTGCTTTACAGCTGGAGACAGGACTGCCAACAGTAGGAAACCCTGCATTGTCTGACTTAATTTCACAGGCAGTAAGAATTTACTTGAAGTTTTCTGCTGTTGCCCCTCTGTTCCTTTAAATGAGTTTAAGCACATTCACACTTATAACACATTTGAAGAATGGTTTATAGTGCAGTTTCTCCTGTTATGTTTACCCCAACAAATGACTAAGTATAAATTTCATAACACTTGGAGTAAGAGCAGGTTGTGGCTCCACATCTGTAATTCTAGCACTCCAAAGGCAGAGGCAGAAGACCCAGAGTTAAAGGGTTACAGATTAAAAACTTTATGTCCAAAGCCAAACAAAAATAATACAAAACAATACTATGAATAAAAATATGTACTACCTGTAGTACTGTATCTTCATAATACTAAGTACTATTTGTACCACTTAACTTTTATTAATCTGTGTAGTATGATGAATATACATATTTAAAATACAATTGATTTTCCATTTCTCTTTTACTTTTTGTTTTTGTGGTACTGGAGGTCTACCTGGCAGCTTCTGAGCCTCATCACTGCACATGTATCCATTATAGAGGGTTTGGGAAAGACATGTTTCATTGTTCCTTAAAGATGTTTAAAAAAAAAGAGTTTTGTTACTTTCACTAGCTCCAGTGTTGGACAATATATGTACTTTTCAAATGGAGAAAAATTAAATGTTGCATGCAGAAAAGTTTCTTAGTCAGAATTAAAGACGATGATAGATTTCTTATATATTTGGTTGTGAGCCTAGCCTTTAACGGCTGAGCCATCTCTCCAGCCGTCGATGATAGATTTCTTTGGGGGATTCATAATATATTTTGGCACTGTAAATCCTCAAAGAAATCCTATGCCAAAGAAATCTATTTAAATTGACAAGATGATTCACAAGCATCTCGCTGGATTCACCTTATCTGAGAACTCATTTTCCGCAGACCATTAAGTGATGATCTTTTGACATGA
Source organism: Lophiomys imhausi (assembly GCA_907164525.1). Taxonomy (NCBI): domain Eukaryota; kingdom Metazoa; phylum Chordata; class Mammalia; order Rodentia; family Muridae; genus Lophiomys; species Lophiomys imhausi. The sequence continues at coordinate 8,195,233 of CAJQZJ010001969.1, forward strand.
CTGGAAAATGCCATCCCCAGGTAGATTCATCAGAAGGAAAGTATCTGACTACAGAGCTAGTCAAGGTGACTTGAAACTTCCAGTTGTCCTCTTGTTCTTGTTGTGAAAGCCACATTAGGTCAAGATGGCAGAATCTCTCACTGTAAATTCCTGTATTGAAAGAAGATAGGAAGTTGGAAGGAAGATAGGAAGTTGGATGTTTTTTCTTTCACTTTCGGTCTCATTGTTACTAACAAAGGAACAAAGTTGAGTGGAGAGTTTCATAGACAGACTCAGGTTGACTATAATGCTCAGACAACCTGCTGCAGCACCGGACACTCAGTCGTTTACTGTTGTTTACTTCTTGTTACCTTACTGTGAAGTATTACTTCATTCAGTTGATAGATTGCTGCTAAGTCACATATTTTAATTTCTGTAGGATTTGATTCAGTAGATAGATAATTTTTAAATGATAGTTTTTATACAATTGTGATTTTATTTCCAAACCTTATAACCTAGTCAACCTTGAACATTAGAGGTTTTTTGTTTTATACAAACAGGCTCAGCAGGTGTCTCCTTTATTCCCATCCTTAAAATAATCCAAAGAGCCCAAAGCTGTGCATGTGAAAGACCCGGGGGAGGGAAGTTCCTCACCCAATGCTCAGGATATCACGGCCGCCCCGAAACTTGCAAGGGACCATCTTGATGCAATTGCAAGAGGTTTATTTCGGTGGGGGGGGGGCTCAGTGCACTGAGGGTGCCACTCGTATCCCACGCAGGGGTAGGAGCCGCAACCATGATTTGGGGGAGAGTAGAGTATTTAAACTACAACCCAAAGGGGTGAGGGGAAATACAAGTGGAAAGTACCAGCCCAGCCCATTGTTTACCATAACTGAAGGGGGTGAGGGGGAATGCAGGTGGAATGTAGGTGGAATGTACCAGCCCATTAGTTAGTCAGCAGGAAACATCCTACACCTGTTTTTCTCAGGAATTAATTTAAACTTACTTCACCATCGGCTTTGTGGTTAGCCAGTTCCTGGAGCGTGTCTGGCCTGACTCCACTGCCTGCCATGGGGGTCTCCAAAATTTTTATTCCTCTCACATGCAGCAGTGTGCACAGACCTGAAAGTGAGTTGTGAGCTGTCTCAGTTGGTTCTGGTTTCACTCAGCTTTCCTGGTGCCTGGTATAGTGACAAGGAGCTTACTACTTAATCTAAGAGGCTTAGAGTAGTAGACTGCATTGTCAGTCTATAGCGCCCAACTTAGTCTCTTCAAGAACGTCTTAGAAAGCTAAAGGTCACAAAAAAGAAGGCTGCAATTGTATTGCTACATACTGTGTGTTCACCTAAGCCTTCAGTCACTGAGCTATTTAAGAAATCTCCAGACTAAAACAATAGAGAGACTAGTGGAATGATGTAACTGGAGTGTTAAGAACCAAGAGTTAAGCCAGGCGGTGGTGGCACACGCCTTTAATCCCAGCACTTGGGAGGCAGAGGCAGGCAGATCTCTGTGAGTTCAAGGCCAGCCTGGTCTATGAAGTGAGTCCAGGACAGCCAGAGCTGTTATACAGAGAAACCCTGTCTTGGAAAAAAACAAAGAAAGAAAGGAAGGAAGGAAAGAAGGAAGGAAGGAAGGAAGGAAGGAAGGAAGGAAGGAAGGAAGGAAGGAAGAAAAGAAAGAAAGAAAAGAGGGAGGGAGGGAAAGAAATAGAGAGAGAGAGAGGTATAATAGTTTACCACAGCAGAAAATTTGAAGCACATGATGCAGTTGCCACTAGGAACAGAAAAACATCACGTGTCAATAAGAAAAAGAAACTACTTGAGGATTAACCATTGTGAATATATGCATGTGTATATATTCATATATGAAATAATGTTGACTGAATATGCACAAGAAGCTTGTGACTGATTTCACATAGTTATTTTAAAAGTAAAAAGAATAAAGGACTATATTCACATGGTATTGACATCTAATAAAGTACCACAATGATGTTTAGACTTTGGGGGAATTGGAAAGCACAGGATGGATCAGTATCACATAAGCAATCTTTCCAAACTTTCCCCTGTTTGATTTTGAAGATCAGGCCTTGAAAGTCACTTGCTGTAGGGACTCACTACCCATTTTGATGCCAGCAGCACCCATGGGTCACTTTTGACTGTCAGTGGTCTCCAGTATGTGCAGTTATTTCCGTTTCCAAGACACATTATTAAATAAAGCACACTGCTTGCAGCATGCTTCCATTTATAAAAAAATCATGTGAGAGCATCTTTAGAGTAAATTTATTGAAAATACTTATATTACCTTTGGAGAATTACATAATAAATATAATTTATTTGTGTCTCAAGAGGACAGAGTCCTGAGAACAGTGACAAAATGCATTGTACACCTTGGTGTAGACTCCTTGGTTTTGAGGAATATACTGCTAAATAAAACTGAACTGGGGCAGGGGACTGTTATGTAGGGACACTCCACTCCAGAGGAGTGGGATGGAAGGGATAGGGGGTAGAGGGTGGGAGGGGTGGAAAGAGGACACTATGATGGAGATGTAATCTGAAGTAATAAATAAATAAATTTAAAAATTAATAAAATTAAAATTTAAAACCTAGATTTCAATTACATAATTGCTACTCAATTTGAAAAAAATAAGAAAAATAAAACAAACAATAAAGAAAGCCTAATGCTATGCCACACATCTGTAATTCCCAGCACTCCAATGTCTGTGTTGAGAGGATTGTGAATTTGAAATCAATCTGAACTGTAAGGCAAGACTGTGTGTGAGTTGCAGGAGATAAGAGAGGGGAAAATGGCAGAAGGAGAAAGGGAGGGAAGTGAAGGAGTAAAATGCAAATTTAGAAATTAATGTTGTAGGTAAAAAAGAAAATCTAGAACAAGTTGGTAAGATCTGATGAGGTAGGAAATAAGCATATAACAGAATTTATACCCCTTTAAATAGGTGGAGTATTGCCATCAGATGCATATAGGGAAACATGTTAAAGGTTTGCTGGGACTTACTATTTATAGAAAAAAAAACATAAAAACAAACTAAACTTCCATTGGCAAGTACAGACTATGGTGCTCAGTGTATCTAACGAGAAAAAGAATCAGTATGAAATTCCTCAAACCAAACCTTTGTGAGTAGATGTTCATCTCAGTGTTAGAATAGTTACATCCTCTCTTGTTATTCCAGGCTGCTGCTTTCACATTGCATCATCAAATTTAACTAATTGTGTGTGTGACAGAGACTGACTGTCTAACAAAATGTATTTTTTACATTTAATCACTTCATGAAAAAAAAGTTCTCTGCTCTAAAGCATTGGCTTCTCACCAAGCACCCCTTTTCATAATATATATTATGTAATGTCTTCTTTAAAAAAAAAAGCTCTGCAACACTTTAATCATGATATGAAGCAGAGTACAAAAAAGTCATTCATGGTATTTCTTCTATATTTTAATTTTCATCTCTGTAGCATGACAGCACCCTAAAACAGAAAAGATCAAATTCTTGCACTTAGGTATGATAAATAAATCTGGATTTATCAACAACTGTTGGAGATCAGACAATAAGAGCAGAACAGCTAAGTATCCATAAGAGCAAACATATTGTATGTTATAACATAGATTGAGAAACAGGTAATTCAAGTAGGGACAGGAGGCCAAGATGAACACCAGACCTGGGGTGAGGAAGTGACAAAATACAGTGGAGGTCTTACAGTTCACTAAGGCAGTTGGTATGGTGGGATAAAGGCAGTCACACATTGTGAGACCCTCCTGTTCAGGTCTAAACATGAGCATCTTTGCTCAGTAGCAACCATGACTACTGTTGCAATATAGACATCCCCTACATGCTTGAGAAACACACTGTTCCCCCTGTCATAAGTTAAATTTGTTTCCTGTGTTGATTTAAGGAGCTGTACCTCACTGGGTCTCAGGTTGTATCACACAAGCACAAGTAACAGTTAGAAATGTACGTTTTACATTCAGCCATCAGGACTATGCCATTTATCCACTATTTTACCAAAATTTACATATTCACAACTGATTTTACTCCAAAGACTTGAAAGGTTTATCATAAGCACAATATTTCTTTGAATTTAGATCCCTCTATTATATCTTATTATTTTATTTATTCTTATTTTTGTTAATAGAATTTTGATTAACCAATGTTTTTGTTCATTTATAAAATCCCATATTTTGCTCTCTTAGAGTCTGCTTTTTATATCACTTAATTTTTATTATAACTGTCTGGGTATAATTAACACAGTCAAATCTGTTCCTACAGCAGAAACAAGCAGTTTATGCACAGCTGGTTCATTACATTCAAGACAGACTAGAAAGCGAAAATTTGTCCACTTTGGAAAATGGACAAAGTCATGTAGATTTCTGGGGCTGTTATATAGGGAAGGCTCACTTACTTTCAATTGTCAGTAACACTGCTTTGACAGATATATCCACTAACATAAAACAGATTAACATGAAAGGCATGTACACGTTTTGTTACAGATTTTTTTATATATACAGGTATCCTCAAAAAGAAAAGAGTCAAAAAGCTGTTATACCCAAAGTTTATTTATCTATTTAGCTTATATGTTTATGTTCTTTTTTAATTATAATGTTTATTTATTACATCAAGTTACATCTCCATCATAGTGCCCTCTTTCCACCCCTCCCAGTTCCATCCTCCCACCCTCTCCTCCCTCTCCCACCCATCCCACTCCTCCGATGTGGAGTGTCCCTACAAATCAGCCCCTTTCAGTTCAACAGTCATATGAGGGCTAAGAGCTACCTCTTGCACTGGGGGCCTACATTGTAGCACCCCTAGGGCAAAGTGTTCCATTGATGGGTAACAAAATCTATGTTCCTGATCTTTTTGGTGTGTTGGATGAAGGATAGTTATCCTGTACTATGTGGCTAAAATCCAATTATAAGTGAGTAGATGCCATGTGCATCTTTCTGAGTCTGGGTTAGCCCACACAGGATGAGCTTTTCTAGTTCCATCCATTTGGCTGTGAATAGCATGATTTCCTTGTAGCTGATAGCTGAGTAGTATTCCATTGTGTAAATTTACCACAGGTTTTTTTTTTTATCCATTTGTCAGTTGAGGGACATCTATTCCATCTCACACCTGTTAGAATGACTAAGATCAAAAGCTCAAATGACAGCACATGCTGGCAAGGTTGTGGAGAAATGGGAACACTCCTCCATTGCTGGTGGGAGTGCAAACTTGTACAACCACTATGGAAATCAGTCTGATATCAAAGAAAATTTGGAATTGCCTTACCTCGAGACCCAGACATACCACTTTTGGGTATCCACCCAAATGATTCTTCACCAATCCACAGGACGTTTCCTCATGTATGTTCATAGCAGCCTTATTTGTAATTACTAGAAACTAGAAACAACCCAGATGTCCCTTAACTAATGAATGGATAAAAAGTATGTTCATGTGTGGGAGAACTTGGTGGAGCATGTGAATGTACAGGTCAGAGGTCAACCTTAGTGTCTTCTTCAGTTGCTGTTCACTTCTTTTTCTGAAACATATTCTTTCCTTGAGCTCAGATTTTATTGTTTGGTTATACTGGCTAGCTAGAAAGCTCTAGGGGGAATTGCCTGTCCCCCTAGCACCAGGAGAAGCAGATACATGCCACCACGATCAGCTTCATATGTGGGTGCTAAGGGTGGCAGCTCAGGTCCTTACGCATGCGAGTGAATTGAGCTACTTCCTTGGATCCACATATTTTTTAAACAAAGAATAATAATAATAAATAAAGTCATGGCAATAACAAGAACAGAGAAGCCTTAGACTTGGGATGGTCATTTTGGTGACAGTGACTAGGAAAGACACTGTAAATGTAGTACAAGGTAAGAAGCATTTTAATATGTGCATTGGTACAGCTCCCTTTCAGCATCAACTCTGCTTTCAGTGGTAAACATGTTGCAAGATAGGAAGGGTGAAGGGTGCCTTCTGCTGAGGAACTTTAGGATTCCCTGATAGAGAGGAAAGGGAAAACAGAGGACTTTCCTGTGCTTGCATTGTCTTTTTTGCCTTTAGCTAAAAACAGAGTACTAAAGTGGTACCTCTTGGGGCAACAAGTCTGAATCCATCAATGTTCTTAATACAATATTAGTAACAGCATTTTCAAAAATGAAAAAAAAAACTGGAGTTCATTTTTACATGGTGGTAAAGCAGATAATTCTGAGCCTAAAGAACACTGGGATATTTCCCACCTTACAGCTTTCAGAAGGAGCATACCTGGGGTCTCACTTGTGAATACACATTCTACTTGGAATCCTTTATGTAAAACAGAGAACAAGGTCCCTCAAATGCCATCATCTCACATCTAAGTGAAGACAAACTTCCTTTAGATATGCTGTGCCATGAGGCTGTCATTCATTGAATGACCCCCAAATGACCACACGTAGAGACTATCATTTATTTATAAGGCTAAACTTAACACAGAGCTGAGCATGAAATATAATCTAATCTAAAGCCCATAGCTAACATACATTCCTTCCAACCATAAACCCCAATACTTGCATTTAGGATTCATTTCTCTCCCTTACCTCCCTGATGGCCAAACTCCTCTCTTCTTGCTTCCTTCTGATCCCCACTGGCAATGGGAGTCCTACTCTATTCTCATGTGCAGTGACTGACTAGCATGTTTTATTTACAAAACAGAGAACCAATGGTGAACATGTTCATACAAACTTGAGACAGGAGATTCTAAAATAAATATGACAAACCCATATCCAGATTGAAACTAGATAGTAGGATAGAGAAATCAGCATTTGAGTAAACAATGGTAAACCATATACAGTGAAAAAAATTATTTAAGTCCACTAAAATGTTCTTCTTGTTATTTAGGGGGATTGGTTACAGGTTGTTAAATGGTCTTGTTAAATAGGTTTTGGAGGTTAGACCTAGAGATTTCTCTCTTTTTCTTTTCCTTATCCTTCCTTCTCTCCTCTGTAGAGGGGAAAGACTTTAAAAATGGGATATAGACATAATATAGGGATGATAAATAAAAAGGGACAGATTATTGAATATGCTCTTATATCTTTTGAATATCTTATATACAAAATGAAGGCTATCCCTTTTAAGGTATTGTACCTAGGTAATGCTTAAAAATGAAATGTGAAGTTTTGGCCTTTTGATAGCCACTGTCACAAACTGTTTAGGATAATTAAGATATGCAAATTAATAGTCATTCAAACATGTCATTTGGTTAGGTCTTAGTATAGTTTATCACAGATGTTTTCTAACTTAACAAAAAATCAAGTTGCTAAGAGACAAGCAACATTTGCTTATCCAAATATATGGAGAAAGATAGGTGGTCTTCAAAAGCCTCAAGAGATCTGTAGAATATGGCATTCAAAGAAGGTTTCTTAATTTAAGATATTTTGATATTGAGACATGTCAGCTCCTGTCATCACCCTGTATTCTTCTCCAAGTAGAGGATGAACATGGAAGAATCTCCATTTGGATATGTTTCCATTAGTGGCAAGCCTGTCACTGGGCAAGGAAATCCCTTGCTTCAACTGTAGATAGAATACTGTCTGAAAAGGACAAAACTCGGAAGCAGGTAAATTGACAGCCTAGTTCTGCCAAGACATGGTAGGCAAGTCCTTCATAATTCCTGCTTTACAATTAATGTCTGTCAGAGGTTGAAGATAGATGCTGTAATGTATGGAGAGAAATTGGGGACTGTCCACGCAAGCAGTTGTCTGTCATTTCTTAGTTTTCGAAGCTGCTGGCTCTGCACTTACTGTATAATCAGATATATTTGTCCTTCTCAAATCTCTGATATGGTTGAAGACTAGATAATTGTAGTTTCATAGTTAAATTTTAAGTTGTTTAGGAATTAAAAGGATGTTCTAAGTCTAAGAAGATTTTTTAAGTTGATAATGCAAGTTAGGATGGAAACTGAGTTAGGAATAGAAATTAAACTCATGATAATAGATATGTAATATCAATTGTCAATAATTGTGGCCTAATTATTAACAAAAAAAGAATTATGAATTCTAGGAGAAGGGGGGAGAGAGTGGGAGGGTGGTACTGGAAGGCGTGGAGGGAGGGGACTGTGATAGAGATGTAATTTGAAGTAATAAATACACCTTTAAAATGCTCTCATTCTTACAATAATAAACTAATATACAATAATAACAATTATGAAACAGACATGAAACTATTAGATAAAATTTACATTCCCAATATCCAGACCATATGCATTTGAAAACTTAGGCGAAACTATTCTATCATTTATCCTATCTTGAAGTGTTTAAAGTTATGTATTTAACTCAATTTCTATCCTAACTTGCAATACCAATCTAAAAACATCTCTTTAGTTTCCAAACAACTTATGCATTATTGTAAGACTATGACTGTTTAGTCTTCAACCACATCAGACACTTGAGAAAGGGATAAATATTACCTAAGTAAGTAGGAAGTACAGACAATCAACTTCTAAAATTATAGAATTTCAGACAGTGGCCTTCCTGGACAGCTACCCAGAATATCATTATAATATTGGTGCATCATCTTCAGATTCTTTCCAAGTATATCTGGCAGACATATTTTTGAGGCAGAAATTATGTAGGACTTGCTTACTCTGTCTTGGCAGTGCTCAGCAGTGGAGGTAGCCTGCAGTGTATCAATATGCAAACTAAGTTTACAGAGGGAACAGGGCATTTTCTTTTCCCTGGTAGAAGCTATATCCTAATGGATATTTTTTTCCTTTATTTTTTTATTTCTTCAAGTTACATCTCAATCGCAGTCCGCTCCCTATTCCCCCCTCCAGTCCCACCCTCCCACCCTCATCCTCCATCCAATTCCCTTTTTTTTTTCTTTTAAGTTTAAGGTATATCTTATTTCCCCCTACAGTTTTCCCTTTCAGTCCAACAAATGGCTCTTTCTCTTATAATAATAAATACAGTACAAAACAACAGAGGTAATTAGGCCACAGTTATGAGGGTTATATGGCTTAGCATACATTCCCAATGTCCAGTCCATATGTATTTGGTACCTGACTTTAACATTCTACTATCTAACCATCTCCATGAGTTTAAAGTTCTATATCTAACTCAACATTCATACTAACTTGCAACAAAATTTTAAAAGTATCTTCTTAGATCTATAACACTCTCTTGACTCCTAAAGAACTCAAAATTTAACTATGAGACTCTAGATATCTGTTCTTCAACCACCTCAGAGACCTGAGAGGGATAAATATATCTGATTTTGTAGGAAGTACAGGGCCTGCAGCTTCCCAAACTAAGAAATGACATATCAGTGGCTGCCTGGACAGTTCCCATTTTCTCTCCATATATTACCGCATCGATCTTCAGTCGTTTGGCCCCGCTTCTCTGACAGACATTGATTGTAGAGCAGGGGTTATGAAAGATTACCTACCCTGTCTTGGCAGAGCTAGGCTGTCGACTTACCTGCTTCCAGGTTTTGTCCTTTTTGGACAGCATTCTGTCTACAGTTGGAGCAAGGGGCTTTTCCTACCAAGAGATAGGCTTGCTACTAATTCAATCATCTTCCACTGGAGATTCTTCGATGCTCATCTTCTACTTAGAGGAGAATAGGGGGTGCTGTCAGGAGTTGATATGTCTTGATATAAAAAAATCTAAAGTTATAAAAACATTTTGAATGCCATATTCTGCAGATCTGTTGAGGTTTTTGAAGAGGCCCTATCTATCTCTTATATTAGGGTAAGCAGATGTTGCTTGCCTCTTAGCAGCTTTATTTCTGATTAGCCTAGAAAATAACTATAATAGGCTGTCATAGTACCTAACAGAATGACCAGCTTGTATATCCATTAGTTTGCATTTCTTAATTATCCTAAATACTTTATTACAATTAGTAGTAAAAGGCCGAAACATCACATTGCATTTTTTTTCTTTACCTCCTAACTTTTCTATCCCATTTCTCTGGGGTGGGGTGTCCTTATATAACAGTCCCTCATCTCAGTTGAGAGGTCGTATGAGGGCCAAGAGCCTCCTCATTCATTGGGGGTCTACTAAGCAGTACCATCAGTGAAAAGTATCTCATTGCCCGGGAGAGAGAACTACTAAACAAGCAAACCAATAAGCAGACAAATAGATATAAAAGACTAAAAAATAGGGAAAAAATATAAAAAATAAATAAATAAATAAAAATTAAAAATAAAAAGTCTATATCCAAGTTCCCTTTGGTGTGTTAGTTGTAGTATTGATACCTTCTACTATATAGCTAAAATCCTACTATAAGTGAATAGATGCCATATGCGTCTTTCTGAGTCTGGGTTAGTTCACTCAGGATGAGCTTTTCTAGTTCCATCTATTTGGCTGCACATTGCATAATTTCATTGTTCCTGATAGCTGAATAGTATTCCATTGTGTAGATATACCACAGTTTTTTAACCCATTTTTAGTTGAGGGACATCTGGATTGTTTCCAGTTTCTAGCTATTACAAATAAGGCTGCTATAAACATAGATGAGGAACCTTCCTTATGATTCCATGAAGAGACATTTGGGTGTATACCCAGAAGTGGTATGGCTGGGTCCTGAGGCAAAGCTATTCCAAGTTTTCTAAGATATCACCAGACTGACCTCCATAGTGGTTGCACAAGCCTGCATTCCCACCAGCAAAGGAGTAGGGTACCCCTTTCTCCACACCCTCGCCAGCATGTGCCGTCATTTGACCTTTTGATCTTAGCCATTCTGACAGGTGTGAGATGGAATCTCAGAGTCGTCTTGAGTTGCATTTCTCTGATGATTAAGGATGTTGAGCATTTCTTCAAGTGTCTCTCAGCCATTAGGGATTCCTCCTTTGTGAATTCTCTATTTAGCTCTGTCCCCCATTTTTTGATTGGATTATTTGGTTTCTTGGCATTTAATTTCTTGAGTTCTTTGTAGATTTTGGATATTAGCCCTCTGTCAGATGTGGGGTTGGTGAAGATTTTTCTCCCAGTCTGTAGGCTGCCGTTTTGTTCGAATGACAGTGTCTTTTGCCTTACAGAAGCTTTTCAGTTTCATGGGAGGTCACATTTATTGATTGTTGATCTCAAGTCCTGAGCTGTTGGTGTTCTGTTCAGGAAGTTGTCACCTGTGCCAATTAGTTCGAGGGTTTCTCCCACTTTTTCTTCTAGTAGATTTAGTGTGACTGGTCTTATGTTAAGGTCTTTGATCCACTTGGACTTAAGTTTGGTACAAGGTGGTAAATATGGATCTAATTTCATTCTTTTACAAGTGGACATCCAGTTGGACCAGCACCATTTGTTGAAGATGCTGTCCTTCCATTGTGCTGTTTTGGCTTCTTTGTTAAAAATTAGGTGGCCATAGTGTGTGGGTCTATTTCTGGATCTTCAATTCGATTCCATTGATCTACTGGTCTGTTTCTATACCAATACCATGCTGTTTTTACAACTATTGCTCTGTAGTACAGCTTGAAATCTGGGATGGTGATACCTCCAGATTTTTTTTATTGTACAGGATTGATTTAGCTATTCTGGGCTTTTTGTTGTTCCATATGAAATTGAGGCTAGCTCTTTCCAAGTCTATAAAAAATTGTGTTGGTATTTTGATAGGAATTGCATTGAATCTATATATTGCTATTGGTAGGATAGCCATTTTTATTATGTTGATCCTACCTATCCATGAGCATTGGAGATCTTTCCAACTTCTAAAGGCCTCTTCCATTTCTTTCTTCAAGGGCTTGAAGTTCTTGATGTGCAGGTCCTTTACTTGCTTGGTTAGAGTTACCCCAAGGTATTTTATGTTGTTTGTGGCTATTGTGAAGGGGGTTGTTTCCCTTATTTCTTTCACAGCCCATTTGTTTGTTGTATAAAGAAGGGCTCCTAATTTTTTTTAATTAATTTTGTATCCGACCACTTTGCTGAAGGTATTTATGAGCTATAAGAGTTCTCTGGTGGAATTTTTGGGGTTGCTTATGTATACTATCATAACATTTGCAAATAGGGATAGTTTGACTTCTTCCTTTCCGATGTTTATCCCCTTGATCTCCTTCATTGTCTTATGGCTCTAGCAAGAAGTTCAAGTACTATATTGAAGAGATATTGTGAAAGTGGACATCCTTGTCTTGTCCCTGAGTTTAGAGGAAATGCTTCAAGTTTCTCTCCATTTAATTTGATGTTGGCCACTGGACTGCTGTATATTGCCTTTATTATTTCTAGGTACGGTCCTTGTATGTCCGTTCTCTCCAGAACTTTTAGCATGAAGGGGTGTTGGATTTTGTCAAATGCTTTTTCTGCATCTAGCGAGATTGTCATGTGGTTTTTTTCTTTCATCTTGTTTATATGATGAATTACGTTGATAGACTTTCGTATGTTGAACCATCCCTGCATTCCTGGGATGAAGCTTTTGATGTGTTCTTGAATTCGGTTTGCTAGTATTTTATTAAGTACTTTTGCATCTATTTTCATGAGGGAGATTGGTCTGAAGTTCTCTTTCTTTGTTGGGTCTTTGTGTGGTTTAGGAATCAGGGTGACTGTGGCCTCATAGAATGAGTTTGGCAATGTTCTTTCAGATTCTCTTTTGTGAAAGAGTTTGAAAAGTATTGGTGTTACCTCCTCTTTGAATATCCGGTAGAATTATGTGGTAAAGCCATCTGGCCCTGGGCTTTTTTTGGTTGGGAGATTTTTAATGGCTGTTTCTATTTCCTTAGGGGTTATAGGGCTGTTTAATCTGTTTATCTGATCTTCATTTAGCTTCGGTAGGTGGAATCTATCAAGAAAATTGTCCATTTCACTTAAGTTTTCAAATTTGGTGGAGTATAGTAGGATCCAAATATTCTCTGGATTTCCTCAATGTCTGTTGTTATTTCTCCCTTTTCATTTCTGATTTTGTTGATTTGTGTTTTCTCCCTCTGTCTTTTAGTTAATTTGTCTAAGGGTCTGTCTATTTTGCTAATTTTCTCGAAGAACAAACTCTTGGTTTCATTGATTCTTTGTATAGTTCTTTTTGTTTCTAAGTTGTTGATTTCAGCCCTAAGTTTGATGATCTCCTGCCTTCTGCTCCTCTTGGGAGTGTTTGCTTCTTTTTGTTCCAATTCACCCAGTTTAGCTGTTAATTCGCTAATATGAGCTGTCACAATTTTCTTTTTGAAGGCACTTAGTGCTATGAACTTTCCTCGTAGCACAGCTTTCATTGTGTCCCATAGGTTTGGGTATGTTGTGTCTTCATTTTTGTTGGATTTTAAGAAGTCTTTGATTTCCTTCTTTATTTCTTCCCTGACCCAGTGGTCCTGTAGTAAAGAGTTGTTCAATTTCCATGTGTGTGTAGACTTTCTATTGATTCTTTTGCTATTGAAGTCCAGCTTTATTCCATGGTGGTCTGATAAGATACAAGGGGTTATTTCAGTTTTCTTGTATCTGTTGAGGCTATCTTTGTGTCCAACTATATGGTCGATTTTGGAGTAGGTTCCATGAGGTGCTGAGAAGAAGGTGTATTCTTTTGTGTTTGGGTGAAACGTTCTGTAGAGATCTGTTAGGTCCATTTGGTTCATGATCTCTGTTAGACTCATTATTTCTCTGTTTGGCTTCTGTCTTGATGATCTGTCCATAGTTGTGAGTGGGGTGTTGAAGTCTCCCATTGTTAATGTGTTTGGATCGATGTGTGTTTTAAGTTTTAGAAGCGTTTCTTTTATAAATGTAGGTGCCATTGTATTTGGGGCATAGATGTTCAATATTGAGATGTCCTCTTGGTGGATATTTCCTTTAATGAGTATGTAATGCCCTTCTCTGTCTCTGTAGATCTGGGTTTGTGAGGAGATATTGTTTGAATTTGATTTTGTCATGGAATATCTTGTTTTCTCCATCTATGTTGATAGAGAGTTTTGCTGGGTATCGTAGTCTGGCTGGGCACCTATGTTCTCTCAGTGCTTGTAGGACATCCATCCAGGCCCTTCTAGCTTTTAAAGTTTCTGAGGAGAAGTCAGTTGTGATTCTGATGGGTCTGCCATTTTATGTGACTTGGCCTTTTTCTCTTACAGCTTTTAATATCCTTTCTTTGTTCTCTACATTTGGAATTTCTATTTTTATGTGGCGAGAGGAGTTTCTTTTCTGATCTAATCTGTTTGGTGTTCTGTAAGCTTCTTGGATTTTTACTGGCATCTCTTTCTTTAGGTTTGGGAATTTTTCCTCTATGATTTTGTTGAAGATATTTCCTGGACCATGGAGTCGGGAGTCTTCTCTTTCCTCTATGCCTATAATTCTTAGGTTCCATCTTTCCATTGAGTCCTTGATTTCTTGGATGTTGTGGGTGAGAGATTTTTTAGCTTTCTCATTTTCTTTGGATGTTGTACTGATTTCTTCCATCGAATCTTCCATGCCTGAGATCCTGTCTTTCATCTCTTGCATCCTATTTTTCATACTCACATCTGTAGTTCCTGTTCTCTCCTCTTTATTCTCCATTTCCTCTTTTAACTCTGATTGTGTTTTCTTTATTGTTTCCATTTCTATTTTTATGTCTTGAATGGTATTGTTCGTTTTTTGCATTTCCTTCTCCAGTTTGCTTGGTTTTGCCTGTAAATCTTTCATTGTTTTGTCCTTTTCCTGTTCAAGCTGAATCACCTTGGCTTGGAGCTCTTTAATGGTGTTATTTGTTCTTTTGACTTGTAAAATTGTGGCTTCTTTGAATTCCTTCATAGTTTTAAGTTCTTCTTGAAGGGACTCTATCACTTTCCATAATGTAGAATTGTCACTGTTTTCATGTGTTTCAGTTGTGGTGAGGTGGTTCAGGCTGGACAGAATAGTGTTGCTTTCTTTTGTCGGAAACATTTTGCTCTGTTTTTTTTTTTTTTGTGTGTGTGGGGCCTCTGGCCATGAGGAATTTTTTTGCTGTCTTCTGTACTTGGGTCCAAAGGGGGCGCTTTGGTATAGGATTCGAGTTGCCTTACTCCACTCCTATCAGGTGAGTCATTCAGCCCCGCCTCTCAGGTGGAGACCTAATTAGTCCAGGTGGTGGAGCTGTGTACAAGTAAGCTCTGGTTCCCCGCTGGTAGTACAAAAGTCTGATATAGGACAGTTTCAGATATCTCACAGTTTGCCTAAGGTTGGTTCCTGTAGCAGGTAAATCTGCCGTTCAGCTCCAATAGCCTTGCCGCTCCTGTGGCTTGTATACTGGCCAGTATCGTCACAGACTGCGATTTGCAGTCTGAAGGCATTTTGCAGCCGATCTGAGCTCACTTCCAAGGGTCACAACCTTTCGCCAGGTAGTTCAATCGTCTGTGCGAGACCTGAGGGTGCCAAGCAGGGTGGGGATTATCTCTGTGTGGGATCTGAATCTGCCCACTGGGTTTTAGATTCGAACTTACTGGGAGTCTCTCCTGGTGAGGGGATGAGTGATCCCGATTCCCGGGTCCAGCAGCTTCCTTGCGTGTCTGAGAGTGGGAAGGAGCATCCTGCCCAGGGATCCTCCATGGCCCCTGGGTATCTGGGTGAGATTTAGAAGTGGTCATGCCCTTTTACAGCGTCCTGCAACACTTGCCGCCTTGTGACTGTTAACCCTGAAATCAAAATACGTCCGAGCAGGCCACTGCCATCTTGGATCCACCGATTTTTGTGTGTGTGTGTGTGTTCGTCATCTTTTCCAAGTCTGATGGATGTTGGCAGGAGCTGACATATCTTAAGCAAAGGAAACATTAAATTAAATAAAACATCCTTACATGCCATATTCTGTAGGTCTCTTAGGTTTTTGAAGACCATCTGTATTACCTGTCTATCTATCATATATCTATCTCTCATCTATCTTATCAATCATTCACAGCACATCTGAACAGACAAACATTATTTTCTTAGCTATTTACTATCTGTTTAACCTAGGAAGTATATTCCTGTGATGAACTGGTCTAGTATCTGACCTGACCATGAGTCTGATTGACTAACCATTAACTTGTATTACTTAATTATCTTAAACAGTTTATAATAGCAGTTTATAAAAGAAATGTAAGTAAATATTATATGTTTAAATAAGTAGCTTAGGCACAATACCTATACAAAAGTTGAAACATACATATATTATGTTCATCAAATTAACCTTAAGTTTCTATCAATATATACAATTCTATATCAATGTATCAAAAATAGCCTACTTTGAGAATAACAATAGCTCTAAATTGAAGAGCAGATTCAATAATCTACTCATATCCTATTATTTCTATTTTCCCCTTTTTTCTTTTTAACTCCCTTCCCCTACCTAAAAAAGAAAACAAAGATAGAGAAAAAAAAAGGAAAGAGAGAAATCCCTGAGTTTAAGTTTCCAGACCTTGTCCCCCCCAATAAAGACTATTTAATAACCTGTAATGAGCTCCCTTAAATGATTACAAACATCTATAATTCAAAAGAATAACCAGACTTGCCAGCCCTAACTTAAGGTTGGGACAACCTTCTTCTTAAAATTTTCTTTCTGTTGATTTGGGCCATAGGATTCCTTTTTTTTTTTTTTTTTTTTTTTGCGTGGGGTGCAAATAAAAATGAGAAAAAAAATGTTTAAGTAAACTAGCAGTAACATTGGTGGTCCAGTCTCTAAATGCTGTAAAAATGCAGTCTTCAATGAACTCCTGTTTGAAACAGTCTGTGATTCTGGACAGTTTGAGCTAGTTGCCTTGAAGTTGTTCTGGGTGTAGATTTATGAGAACATAGCTACTGAGGCAGTCTGTGAAATGGTTTAAGGATTATGGAAGTCTATCAGCATCTTTTAAGATGGGTTTTGTGAAGGCCATCTCCATCCCATTGGTGCTTAATCCTTTTGTTCTGTAAACATATAAACTCTCACAAGTAATATACAGTTTTGTAAAACAATTTGTATGGAATGTGCAGTACACATCTATCAACTAAAGATAAATTTTTGTTCTTTGTTTGAAAAATAGAAAGACTTCTGTCTTTCTCTATAAGGTAGTTTGGACTGAGACCAAACTGTAATATAAATCTGTATTTGTGTCATATACAGAAAAGGCTTGATAAGTCCAGAGGACTTTGTAGCCAACAGGATCTTTTGGCTATGCATAGATATTTCTTTATGTCTCAGTGATTTTAAGAGCTATTTCCAATAGAGGGACTGGCACTACTTGTTTTCTTCTTGTATGTGTTCAAGGTCTTCAAGGGGTCTCTCTCCTGTCAAATCTGATTTTGATCAGTTTGAATGGAATCCATAATTTCTCTTCTCCTATATGAACATATGCAGAGCCCCTTCCCCAGCACAACACATTTCCTGTTCACCAGTCTTAAATTATGTTACCTTTGAAATAGGAAGGCTGATGTAATTCAATAGATTTTGTGTGTATGTGTGTGTGTGTGTGTGTGTGTGTGTGTGTGTGTGTGTAATCCAATGTCTATCAGCAGTTGTTGTTTTTGTTAATTAGCATTTAAAAATTTAACATCAATAAAAAATTATGTAGTCTATCTCTGGGGGGGGTCTTTGATGCCCCTCTTTGTTTGTTAAGCTTTTAAAGTATGATTGAATCTTTCAAAAACTGCTTGCTCTAAAGGCTTGTGTAGTAATACCTGTAATGTGCTTTATATTATAATGTGTAAATTTCATTTTACTAGAGACATATGCTGGAGCATTGTCAGTTTTAATTTGTATAGGGATATGCATAGTTGCCAGAACTTCTGATAAACATGTAATGAAAGAATCAGACTTTTCAGAGTTTAAAGCAGTTGCCCTTTCAAATCCTGAATACGCACCCATAGTTTGGTGCATTCATTTTAGTTTACCAAACTCTGCAAGATGAAACATATCTATCCATCAAATTTCATTTCTCTGGGTACCCCCAGGTTTACTTCCTGCAGGCAAATGAGCTTGGCTACATAATGAACAAGTAAGACAAAGTCTTACAATTTTCTTGGCTTTTTGCCAAGTGATAGCAAATTCTTTCTTTAAACCTTTGCTATTTATATGATGTTTTTAATGAAATTCTGAAGCCTTCATCATATTTTCCATCAGTAGTTGATCAATTTTATCGTTACGTTGTGCTAGAAGAACTCATAGGCTCACATGGTATCTTATTTGTGTAATAAATAATGGATGATTTCCTATTTTTGATTATTTGTTGTAATTGTATAAACAGTGAAATTGATTTGGAATCATCTTGAATAAATTTAGCAGTTTCTTTATGCAAAACAACTCCTTTTGTGTATTGAGAGTTATCATCTATTATATTAAGAGATTCTTGAAAGTCTGATGACATCATAAGAACTGTAGGTACCTTTGATTTTTGAACTGAATCATAAGGACTCTCAACCACCTTATTTATATCTTCTGACTCATAATCTGTCCTTTTTGATTTTGGGTATTTATTATTAAATTTTCCCAAAATTATTGCAAGCTCTTTGCTAACGTTTTGTTTTGTTTTGCCCATAATGAGACAATTTCAGAATTATCGTTTTCAGATTTTAAGGCAGAACCCTATTGGAATTTTGAAGACGCATCAATAGTATGATGCATCAACATGTGCTTTCTGCATTGGCAAAATATCTGATCCAGGCCAAACTAAAATATATAAAGGCAGGTTTATTACATGCATGAAGAAAAGAGAAACAGCTGGCACACAGAGAGAGAGAGAGAGAGACAGAGAGAGAGAGAGAGAGAGAGAGAGAAGAGGGACAGAAACAGAGACTGAGTGACAGAGAGACAGGGAGGGAAAGAGAGGCAGTGAGGGGGGAATAGACCCCAAGAGAGTGCGCCCTGAAAATGTTCAGATTATATAGGAAAGAGCTTCTGGGGACAGGGCATGCCCTGTAACAGGCAAAGGCATGCTGGGAGAACCTGGAGATCAGGTCCAGTCCTAACATATGTCTTAATTCTCCAAGCTTCACAAAATGAAGCATACAACCCATTGCATTACATTGCTCCAAGTTAGTACCAATAAATACATTTTAGAATTTTAATCTAATATATTATACCTTTATGGGTTGCCATGTTAATTTCTCTAGCTTTTGTGGATTTTTTTTTCATCTGGAACTACTCTTTTGGTGTTATTATCAGCTCCAGATTAGAGTCCTCTGAAGGTTCTCTATCCTGATTCAAGGACTTATTCCACATCTGTTCTATGGCCTCTATTTCAGCATCTAATTTTTAAATATTATTTAAACATTTTTTAACATTTTTATCTGTATTTCTTTTTAATCCTTCCTCAAATTTCAACTTGTCATCATCTATATTTTAATTTTTTTCTAATAAAGCCTCTATCCTTTAGAAGAAACAGACAATCCATACTATCATTAAGATAAGGATGAGGGTCACCAATGAGAGATTACTGGTAATATCTCGTTTATTTTTATCTTTGAGTCTTTAGAGTAGCATCAGAGAAACTCCAATAGTTCTGTGTCTCCCATTTTTATTTGTCTATTTTGTTTTAAATTATCAATTTCAATATATTTATTTCTATATAGGATGTTTCATTTTCATTTAAAACAATTTCACTTGTTTGGGATACATTGTCTGTCTGTGTCTGGTCTGTTTTTTGTGGTGTGTTTGGCTGTGACCCCATCTTTCAGTTCAGTGAGAAGAGGTGTGTTTTCACCCTTCCACCTGTTACTTAAAATTACTTCACTAGTAATTCTGCCCCATCTGCTCCCCCTGCTCTGGGAAGTTGTAGGAAGTTGGCACCCTACAACTAAATCAGCACATGTCTTACCAGGAATGGCTCTTTGTTAGGGTCTAGCAATTTGTCCTATTTCTTTTATGTATGATTTCAACCTGAGAGAACAGTTAAAGCAGCCTTCTGCCTAGCTAGGTCTTGATAAAAGATCATTTTTCCCCTCTAGTCTCCTCAGTGATTTGTTTCTCTTTGCAGGAGGTTTGCTCTGCTAGCCCTGAGCAACTGTCCTTTGAAAGTTTTCCAAGCAACCTTGCTATGCATAGTAAGAGTTTCCACAACAATCAGCCTTTGGCTCCTCTTTCCTGTATACCAAATTGTTTTGAAATTCCCTGAGCAGGAGTGATCTACCTTTATTTCTAGTACCCAGAGAGAGTCTCAGCCCTCTGCCTTATGATGGCCTAACACTGAATTCCACTGCATTCCCACCATTTACCTGGATCTAAGCATGAACCTAACTGAGCTAATACTAAGCCTCAGATTAGGGGCCCACATTCCCTGCCAGCCCCAAATTTTGTTGAGAAGGCTTAGTTTCAAAGGGCTAATCTTCCTACTGTGACAGACTGGAAAAGAAGGGGTGGTGTCCAGTTCCTTCATGGTTCTCTGGTTAGAAAAAACTTTCTGCCACTAAACTGCCTTAGGTCCCAGGGAGTGTTAGCTTGCTTTTTCCTTCTGGAACTCTTTAATGTCTAGTTGTGTATTTTAAGGTATGGTTATCATGCCATCCACTTTGGGTACCATCTGTTAAAGGATTATTAATTATTAATGTAAGTTCAGAAGATTATTAGTGCAGCAGTTTCTCTTCATCCATTCAGTTCCCCAAATGATCACATATAGAGGCTGTGGTTTATTTAAAAGACTGAGCACTGAGCTGAGTATGACATCTAATCTAATGTAAATCCCTATAGCTAATCGATATTGCTCCTAATCATAAACCTCAATACTTGCATATTTAGGGTTCATTTCACTCCTTCCTTTCCCTCATGGCCAGACACCCCTCCATCCACAATTAGAGTCCCACCCTATTCCCCTAATGTACAGCTATTGGCGAAGCAGAGAATAATGAACACATTTGTACAAATTTGATACAGGAGATTCTAAAACAAACATAGCGAAGCCATGTCCTTATTAAAACCAGACAATGGGATAGAGAAATCAGCATTTGAGTAAACAAGGGTAAACTTTATGTAGTGGACAACAACAATATGCAACAATTAGTGAAGATCTTTTCCCAAACTATAGGCTGCCATTTTGTCTTAATGACAGGGTCCTTTACAGATGGTTTTCAGTTTTATGAGATCCTTTTTATTAATTTTTTATTTTAGTACCTAAGCTGATGATGTTCTGTTCAGAAAGTTGTCTCCTGTACCAATGAGTTGAAGGCTTTCTCCACTTTCTCTTCTATTATATTTAGTGTATGTGGTATAATGCTGAAATTTCTTAATCCACTTAGACATGAGTTTTATGCAGAGTGATAAATATGGAACAATTTAAATGCTTCTACATGCAGACATCCCATTAGACAAGTACTACTTATTGAAGATGCTTTCCTTTTTCCATTGTATTTTTTTGGCTTCTTTGTCAAAAACCAAGTGTCCATAGGTGTGTGGTTTTATTACTGGGTCTTCAATTTGATTCAATTGGTCAACCAGTCTGTTTCTATGCCAATACCATGCAGATTTTACTAATATTGCTCTGCAGTATAGCATGAAATCAGAGATGGCAATGTCTTCAGAAGTTCTTTTATTGTACAGAAATGTTTTAGCTATTTTGGGTTTTTTGTTTTTCCATATGAAGTTGAGAATTGTTCTTTCAAGTTCTGTAAAGAATTGTGTTGGAATTTTGATGGGAATTGCATTGAATCTATATATTACTTTTGGTAACATGGCCATTTTTACTATATTAATTCCACATATCCATAAACATGGGAAACCTTTCCATCTTCTGATATCTTCTTCAATTTCTTTCTTCAGAGACTTGAAGTTATTGTCATACAAGTCTTTCACTTGCTTGGTTCTAGTTACATCAAAATATTTTATATTATTTGTGGCTAAAGTGAAGCGTGTTGTTTCCCAAATTTCTTTCTCAGGCTGTTTATCTTTTATATAAAGTAGGACTATTTTTTAAAGTTAATTTTGTATTCTGCCACTTTACTGAAGGTGTTTTTCAGATATAGGGGTTCTCTGGTAGAATTTTGGGGGTCACTTATGTATATTACAACATCTGTAATGTGGAATAAGTATACTCTGACTTCTTCCTTCCAAGTTTGCATCACCTTGATCTCCTTTAGCTGTCTTACTGTTCTTGTTAGAATTTCAAATACTATATTGAAGAGATATGGAGAGAGTGGAAAGACTTGCCTTGTCCCTAATATAAATTGAATTGCTTTAAGTTTCTCTTCATTGAATTTGATGTTGGCTATCAACTTTTTGTATATTGCCTTATTATGTTTAGGTATGAGCCTTTTACCTCTGCTCACTTTAAGACTTTTATCCTGACAGGTTGGATTTTGTCAAAAGCTTTTCAACATCTAATGAGAAGATCAGGCAATTTTTTTCTTTCAGTTTATTTATGTGGTGGATTACATTGCTGGATTTTCACATATTGAACCATCCCTGTGTCACTGGGATGAAGCCTACTAGATCATGGTGATAATGTTTTTGATGTGTTCTTGTATTCGGTTTACAAGTATTTATTATGTATTTTTGCATCAATGTTCATAACAGAAATTGGTCTAAAATTCTCTTTCTTTGTTGGGCCTTTGTGTGGTTCAAGAATCAGAGTGACTGTAGCCTCAGAATGAGTTTGGCAGTATTCCTCGCATTTCTATTTTGTGCAATAGTTTGAGGAGTATTGGTGTTAGCTCTTCTTTGGAAGTCTGGTAGAATTCTATGCTGAACCATCTGGCCCTGGACATTTTTTGGTTGGAAGATTTTTAATGTATGCTTCTATTTCCTTATGGGCTATAGAACTATTTAAATTGCTTACCTAATCTTGATTTAACTTTGGTAATTGGGATCCATTTCATTTAGATTTTCCAATTTTCTGGAGTACAATCTTTTGAAGTAAGACCAAATGATTCTTTGGTTCTCCTCAGTGTCTGTTTTAATGTCCCCCTTTTCATCTCTGATTTTGTTGATTTGAATACTTTCTGCCTTTTTGTTAGTTTGACTAAGGGTTTATTTATCTTGTTGATTGATGCTCTTGTTTTCAATGAGTGTTTGTATTGTTCTATTTGTTTCTAATTTATTAATTTCAGCCCTGAGTTTGATTATATCTTGACATCTACTCCACTTAGGTGTGTTTAATTCTTTTTGTCCTAGAGGTTTCAGGTATACCATTAAGTTGTTAGTATGAGATCTCTCCAATTTCTTTATGAAGGCACTTAGTGTTATGAACTCTTAGCACTGCTTTCATTATGTCCCATAAGTTTGCCCATGTTGTAATTTCATTTTCATTGAATTTTAGGGAGTGTTTAATTGCTCATATATCATGAGTGTGTAAGCTTTCTGTTGTTTCTATTGCTGTTGAAGTCCAGCTTGAATGCATGGTGATCTGATAAAATACAAAGAGTTATTTCAATTTTCTTGTATCAGCTGAAGCTTGCTTTGTGACTCCCTATATGGGCAATTTTGGATGAGGTTCTCTTAGGTGGTTAGAAAAAGAAGTATTCTTTTGTGTTCAGGGGAAACGTTCTGTAGATATTGATTACATCCATTTGATTCATGACATCTCTTTGTTTAATGATTTCTGTTAAGTTTGTATCTTGATGACCTGTCTGATGCTTTCTTGGGTGTAGTTCACCTCCTTGGGTTGGTGTTTTCCTTTTAGTATCTCCTTTTAGTATCTTCTGTAGGGCTGGATTTGTGACAAGATACTGTCAAAAAATTTCTTCATGCAATATCTCATTTTCTCCAACTATAGAGATAAAAAATTTTGCTGGATGTAGTATT
This sequence comes from Lophiomys imhausi, assembly GCA_907164525.1. NCBI lineage: Eukaryota > Metazoa > Chordata > Mammalia > Rodentia > Muridae > Lophiomys > Lophiomys imhausi. The sequence goes on from CAJQZJ010001969.1 coordinate 8,218,763, forward strand.
CTGAGCTGGTATGTGGATCTCTTAGAGGCTGCATGACATCTGCCCATGCCTGTCTAGCATTTAAATCTGTTTAGGAGTCTGGTGTAATTCTAAGTCTGGCTTCATATGTGATTTGGTACTTATCCCTTGCAGCTTTTAATATTCTTTCTTTGTTCTGTATGTTTGGTGTTTTGGTTATTAAGTTGCAGAGGGATCTTCTTTTTTGGTCCAGTTTATTTCATGTTCTGTAAGCTTCTTGTAGTTTTATAGGTATCTCTTTCTTTACTTTAGGGTAGTTTTCTTCTATGATTTTGCTGAAGATATTTTCTGGGTCTTTGCAATGGGAATCTTCTCCTTCTATTCCTACTATTCTTACATTTGATCTTAAATTTACTAGATTTTTTGTGTTAGGTTTTTTGTTTTGTTTGATTTTATTTATTTATTTATTTTTTAGATTTAGCATTTTCTTTGACCAATGTGTCAGTTTATTCTAACATATATTCTATGACTGAGATTCTCTCTTCCATCGCTTATATTCTGCTAGCGATGTTTGTGTCTATAGTTCCTGTTCCCTGTCCTAGGTTTTCCATCTCCAGGATTCTCTCAGTTTCTGTTTTCTTTATTGCTTCTATTTCCATTTTCAGCTCTTGAACAGTTTTATTCATATCCTTCACCTGTTTGATTGTACTTTTCTGTATTTCTTTAAGACATTTATTTCCTTCACCTATTTGACTATTTTCCTATGGTTTTTCTTTAATATATTTATTTTTCTCCTTCAAGGCCTCTATCATTTTAATAACATCAAATTTCAGGTCATTTTCTTATCCTTTAGGTGTGATAAGATATCCAGGGATTGTTGTAGTAGGATATCTGGGTTCCAGTGGTGCCATATGGCCCTAGGTCTTTGTTGCTTGTGCTCTTATACTGCTCTTACACCTCTAGCCATCTGGTTGTTCCTAGTATTATCTGGTTGTTCATGCTGTCCACTGGACCGCTTGGGAAGACAGGTAGAACCCTGGGCCAGAGGCTGGATGTTCCCTAGGTCTCACAACCCTCCTCAGGATGGTTACTAGGTCAATGGGCTTGAGGCTGGATCTCAGGGAATATTCTCCAACTCATCTCTTCTGATTGCGAACCCAGTTGGACCCACAGGGAGGGGTTTGGGGTGTTGCTGTCTAACCTTGATGGGTGTGAAGTCTGGCTAGTCTCCTCGCGAAGATTGGTAGGTCTGTGTGGAGGTTGGAGCTGGGAAGGCAGGTAGAGTCCAAGGGGTCAGAGGCTGGTTGAACCTAGAATCTAGTTGCCCTCATTTGGGAATGGATAGTCCCAGCATTCACTGGGGACCAGAGGCTGGAACCAGGTGTTGCTTGAGTCCATCATACTTCCTCTGGATCATGGGTAGAGTCCAGGAGTTGGAAGCTGGTTGATGCTGGATACTAGGAGTCCTCTTTTTTTTTTCCACATGAGAATATGAAATGTTTTACCCTCTTTTACTCTTCAATAATCCAACACATGTACCAATATACATGCCAAAGTGCCAAGCACTAACACATGGGGCTTCAGTACTACAAAGATCTATAGGCAACTAAGGAATGCTGAAAGTAGAAGACATAGCTCGTCCAAGGAAGTGCAAATCAATTGGATATCCAGTACCAAATAGTCAGCCCTGAAAGTACACATATGAGTAGCATTATATAGACAGAGTTGGTTATATTTACAATTATTTATATATAGATACAAAGATGAAGGAGAACAAAAAGGAGTTATATGGGAGGGTTTGGAGGAATGAATGAAGGGATAAATGTAACTGTTTTATGATCTCAAAATTAAATTTTAAAACATTTATTTATTTCTTCAAGTTATATCTCAATTGTAGTCCTTGCCCTCCTCCCCCTCCTGGTCTCACCCTCCTACCCTCTTCCCCTTCACCTTCCTATATCCTTTTTTTAATTTAAGGTGTATCTTTTCCCCCCAACAGCTCCCCTTTTAAGTCCAATAAAAAGCTCTTTTTCTTATAACAATAAATACAATACAAAACAATAAGAACCATTAGGCTACAATTATGAAAATTATAAAGTATACTACATTCCAAATGTCCACTCCATATGTAATTGGCAACTTATATTAATATTCAATTATATATCTATCTTGATAAGTTTAATGTTCTATACCTAACTCAATTTCCATCCTAATTTACATTACCAACTTAAAATCATCTCTTTTTACCTAGAACATCCTTTTAATTCCTAAACAACTTAAAACTTGACTGTGAGACTAGATCTAATCTTCAACCACATCAGAGATCTGAGAAGGATAAATATATCTGAATAAAGGAAGTGCAAAGCCAGTAGCTTCCAAAACTAAGAAATTACAGACACCTGGCTGCCTGGACAGTTCCCATTTTCTGTCCATATATTAGAGCATCTATCTTCAGGCTTTTGGACAGTATCTCTGACAGATATTTCACAGTCAGCAGCAAAGGCTCACAATCACTCCTCAATGACTGAGCTTAACCTCCTGGCACTCAGATACCATGTGCACTAGACACTGCCATCTTAGAATTCAGCCATGACCTAGATTTCATCTCAGCTTTTTCTGTGCTGCCTAGTCTGATGAGGTCTGAAAGTGGAAGTTAGGCTTCTTGTCATACAGTCTAGAAGATGTCATGATCTAAGAGCTTAATCACAAACTTTAGAATAACTGGAACTTGTCTATTCAACAACTTCGACATTTACTGAATCTGAGTTTATACCTAGTTGACCTGGACCTGGTGGCTCATCAGTGACAGGGTAGTGATGCAGGAGGGCCAGGAGATGAAAAGATAAAGAAAAAAACCTCGGGCCAGTTATATAAGCTGTCTCCTATAGCAAGCAAGTTTACTAAGAACATGGCATTTTATTATATAATATTTGTAGCGGGAAATGGGACAAACATTGCTCTCATAGCAATGAGATGAAGTCATCTAGAAGCTAATCAAGCAGTGTTGCACAAGGGGAATACAGGATATCTCAAAGGCATCAGAAACTGAGCACACAGTGTACTTGGGACAGACAAACCATAGCACATTTGGGCAGTAAGTATTAGACTCTCAGAATCTAAAGCCTAGCTTCTCTACGCCCTAGCCCCCTGGTCATTCCTGGTTCTACCAAGCACATTTCTCCATGCATCAGGGCCTCAGGGAAAGAATTGGTTAAATCTATCCCTCAGCACCTAGTAGCACATATAAATGTGTGTTTGTTAACAATACAGTGTTCTTTATTGTAAGGCTTTGTAACTATGCTGTTCTCACCTCATGTGGAACTCTTTATGTTATCTAACTCCTATCAGGGCTATGGTCTCTACTAGAAACTGAATCCCAAAGATGGCTGTATTTCTACCAGAAACCCCAGGTGTCCTTTTTGTGTCAAAGCTCAAAGGGAGCTGAAAGAATATAAGTATTCTAGAGCCTTGCCATTGTAAATAGCAACTTTTCTGAAAAATACATTGTTTTTCTCTTTAGTTAAAGAACTAAAATTAATGATACTGACTTAAAACATGCTAATAATAGTCACAAAATTTCATGGTAATAAAATTCAGTTTTACTTTGAATGACTTTCATGTACATTTTGAATCAATCAAATGATTTTGATTCTAAGGAGCAGCCAGTTGTCCCCATTTCACAGTCTACAGGAACACAGTTTCTTCGGGATTATTTTCATGGAAAAGATCAGAGAACAAGATAGTTAGAAACACTGATTGCCTAAAATCCAATATCTTTTTGGTTTGGGGACCTCCTGCACACCCTCTGTCCTCTTTCAGTCTCTTCATTCATTCTCTTACACTCCTCACATTTTTCTACCTATTTTAATCCAATGTTCAGGCAGTATAGTATACCTGCATACTCTCTAGTATGCACATGCCAAACCCTAAGAAGGTTTAGGTGACTCTTTCCAGCACTTCGTACAACTTACTATGTTGAGTAATAATCATTTACTAACTCAGAGTGGTGTTCATAGTCAGAGATTACAGTTGATTTTTGACCCTCTGTGGCTATTTATAAGCCAACTTTAGGAATATTAGCAGTATCCATATTTCAAGATCATATATCTTGAATACTGATATGTGAATGAATCATGTTGAGCATGCCTTAATCACTGACCGAAATGAAGAAATACTCACTTTGCTACTATAGAGCTATTTTCTTCTGAATCCAGGAATAAGCTCTCAAAACTCAGAAAACTACCTCACCACTTCAGACTCCCATTGAAGTGTAACACAGTGCCCTATATTAAAGACCGGTGCCCTCCCAATGAGCCTCTGAGGCTCTCTTTAATGCCCTATTCAAAAGAAAAGAAAGTCCTTGTGTCAGGATGCCTGCAGGAAACAGGACATCAGAAAGAAAAACATTATTTCCATGAATTTTTTTAAGAGCTACCAAACAAGTTACATGAAAACACATTTTTAAGCACTTTTAAAGACATAGAGTATTTATTTTGCAAACACACTATTTGAGTTTTACCTCTTTATCCTTTCCATTGTATGGGAAGTGCTCAGGTAAGGGAGTTAGCAATGATGTGACCCACATGCACTCCTTAGCTAGATGAAACTGATAGGCAGTGTCTTGTTTTGTTTTGTTTCTAACTGATCTAAACTTACAAATTAGCATTTTCCTTGGTCAAAGCATAAGCGGTTCATGTTTACATTTAAGAGTATTTTATTTGCCTTAGTTCCTATTAGTCAGACCCATGAACTTTTGGTATCATTCCCAGCATTCTTTGCTGTATCAAAAGCATACTCACTAGCAGTGTTCTCAACAAAACTTTTTTTTTCCATGCTGGGAATCTAACTTGGAGCCATTGCCATGTTAAGCAAATACTTTTCTGCTAAGCTATGTCCCTAGGTCTTAGTTTTATATTGTTTTGTATTTTGAGACAAGGCCTCATTCTGTAGCCCAGATTTGTCTTCAGTCCAGGCCCCACTGCCTCCAGAATCATGGGATTACAAGCTTGTATCAGCACACTTATCAAGGACAGTGTAGTGTTTTGATTGATTTAAATTGACCTCTGTTTATACATTATTCTAGTTCTATAAGCTTTAAAATAGGAACTGTAAAGCAAATTAAACAAATGGTCCTTAGTCATATCCTTTCCAAACAGCTAAGATTCCCTACTATGTCTTTCTGTTGGTTACTTTCTCTAGTTTCTTTAAAATAGTTGTGACCATGGTATATGCTCAATTAGAAACTGTTTTCTCATAATATTTTATATAAAAATTTCCCCATTTTAGTAATATTTCTAAACATCTCATATCATGTCATATAATTCTTTATTAACTGTATCTTAATTTTATAAACCTAAGATGACTTTTTGTCACTCAAGTAAAAAAATTATAGTAAATACTGCTCTGAAAACATATTTATTCGCTAACTAAATAAATCTGTATTAAGTGCTTGCTATTTTACAAATACTGTGTTGGATAACAGATAGAAGACAGGGCAAACAGACAAGGCCTTTGACTTTCTAGAATTTATACCCTAATTTGAGACCACCAGGAAGCCAAACAAACATATACTCTGCCTGATAGTAGTAAGTTGATATAAAAAAATAAAATAAAGAGAGAAGAAAGAATATTCTGAGATTTTGAGGAATGGCTAAGGAAAGTGTTAGTTGAGAATTTGATATTTAAATAAAATCAACAAGGAAATGTCATAAACAGATATATGATTATGCAAAGGGAAGAGCAAGTTCAGAAGACTTCTCTATTTAGCGTAATTTTCAGAAGAAACAGAACACACACACACACACACACATAATACAATTTGAGAAGTTGGTTTAGATCACTTTATTCATAGTGCTGTTTATTAATCAAGAAAGCTTCAGTTGAAATGCAACCTGCCCAAGATAATAATATTTATTATAGTAATAGCCATGTTGAGAAATTCTGGGTGACATTGCTGCTTTCTGAATTTTTACAGGACTTTAAAGTGACTTCAGTTAACAGACTCATTTACATAAAGTAGTATCAAAATAGTATCAATATAATTATTTATGCCCAGAGTTGTATTTGTGTGTCAGACACAAAGGTTATTTCACAATCTATGCAAATGTCTAGATTGAAACATTTGTGAGATGCTCAACATCCTCCAGCATTTCTCACTGCTGCTGCACCTAAAACTGTAAATGTGAAGGGATATGTGCTCATAAAATATGAAATAGTACTGGTTGTTTTGAAAGAGGTGAGGATATGAAGAACAGAATGTTACTAAGTTTAGAAACCCAGAAGAAACTTGTGACTTCTTGATTTAGAGGCATCTGAGAGGAGTGAGAGACTTTTTCCACTTGGCTATTACACTGCTATGTCCTTTTTTCTTCTTCCAAATCTGAGTAGAAATGGCATTATTCAGATGACTGATATTTCTCATTGCAAGTCATTGAATTAGCAGTTGACATTAAAGTAACTTTATCAATCACTCCAAGAGGCTTTATTTTATTTTGAAAAATGCAAGTTAAAACTTACTGTGTATCTACTATGTACCAATTCCAAGGGATACAGAGTCTTATTTTTTAACAAAATAAAATATAATAAGATAAAACAAAAAAAATCACATAAAAGTTAGACAAGGCAAACCAACAGAAGGAAAGAGCTCCAAGAGAATGCATAAGAATCAGAGACAATCATTCACATACTCAGGAGTCCCATAAAAATACTAAACTGAACAGTATAATATATATTTAAGGGACCTGGTGGAGACTCCTATAGACTGTGTGCTTGCTGCTCTTTTAGGGGGGTGAAAGTGGAAGACTTTTAGTTGCTACTTCTATTTCACTAGGGGCAATAGGGGTTATAGGTCTGTTTAAATTGCTTATCTAATCTTGATTTAACTTTGGTATCTGGTATTTATCAAGCAAATTAGTTTGGATAAGGGTATCTAGTTGATTTTTTCAAAGATCTTTGTTTCATTGATTCTTTGTATCGTTCTCTTTGTTTCTGTTTAACTGATTTCAGCCCTGACTCTTATTATTTCTTTCCATCTACTCCTTTTGTGTATGATTTCTTCTTTTTGTTCTGGAGCTTTCAGGTGTGTTGCTAAGTTTGTAGTATAAGATTCAGTTTTTTGTTTGTTTACTTGTTTTGTTTTGTTTCATTTTAATGTAGGCACTTTATCTTAGGGTTTTATTCCTCTGAAAAGACACCATGACCACAGCAACTCATAAAGAAAAACATTTAATTAGGGCTGGCTTACAGTTTCAAAGGTCTAGTCCATTATTGCCATGGTAGGAAACATGGCAATGTGCAGGCAGACATGGTGCTTGAGGTGCCTTGAGCTCTACACCATGATCAGCAGGCAGCAGGAGACTGTCCAACTGGGTGTGTCTAGAGAATATAGGAGCCCTCAAAGCCCACCTCCACAGTGACACACTTCCTTCAACAAGCTCACACCTACTCCCACAGGGACACATTTCCTAATAGTGCCACTCCCTATGGGCCTATGGGGCCAATAACATTCCAACTACCACACACTTAGTGCTACAAATTTGCCTCTTAGAAATGTTTTCATTGTATCCCATAGTTTATAAGTTTTCTGTTGCTTCTATTATTGATAAAAGCTTTAATCTGTGTTTGTCTGATAGGTGTGTGATGTTATTTCAATTTCCTTGCATCTGTTGAGACCTGCTTTGTATCTGAGTATATGGTATGAACATTTTGGAGAAAGTTTCACGAGAAAGTGCTGAGAAGAAGGTATATTGTTTTGTGTTTGGGTGAAAGGTTCTATAAATATCTTTTAGGTCCATTTGGTTTATAATGTCTGTTAGCTCTAACATTTCTCTTGTTTAGTTTTTGTCTGAATGACCTGTCTTGGTGAGAGTGAGGCATTAAAGCCTCTTACTATTAGTATGTGATTTTTTTAAGCTTTAGCAGTGTTTCTTTTACAAACTTGGGTGTCTTCATGTTTAATTCAGAGAAGTAAAGAATTTACAAGTCTTCTTGGTAGACTCTCCTTTGATGAGTATGTTGTGTCTTTCCCTAGCCTGATTGATTTTGGTTTGAAGTCTATTTTGTTAGATATTAAATTGCTTACACCAGCTTGCTTCTTGGGTCCATCTGCTTGGAATATCTTTTTCCAACTCTTTATCCTTAGGATATATCTATCCTTAATGTTGAGATGTGTTTCTTTGAAGCAGCAGGAGGATGGATCCTGTTTTCACACCCATTCAGTTAATGTGTCTTTTTACTGTGGAATTGAGACTATTGATATTGACAGATATCAGTGACTAATGATTCTTAATTCCTGTTATTTTGTTGTTGATGGTGGTGGTGGTAGTGGTGGTGGTGATAGTGGTAGTGTGTGTGTGTGTGTGTGTGTGTGTGTGTGTGTGTGTGTGTGTGTGTG
>CAJQZJ010001969.1:8227122-8280152 GCA_907164525.1 Lophiomys imhausi
GTGTGTGTGTGTGTGTGTGTGTGTGTGTGTGTGTGTGTGTGTGTGTGCTTCCCTTCTTTTGATTTTGCTGGTCTGAAATTATTTATTTCCTGTGTTTTTCTGATTGTAGCTAGCCTCCTTAGGTTAATTTTTCCTTCTGTATGACTGAATTTGTAGATAAGTACTGTTTATATTTGACTTTATCATGGAATATCTTGTTTTATTCATCTGTGGTAATTAAAAGTTTTGCTCGGTATAATAATCTGGGCTGGCATCTGTGGTCCCTTAGAGTCTGCAGGACATTTGTTCAGACTCCTCGAGCTTTTAGAGTCTCCACTGAAAAGACAGTTATAATTATAGTATATCTGCCTTTATATATCTTTATATATTACTTGGTCTTTTTCCCTTACAGCTTTTATTATTCTCTTTGTTCTGTATGTTTAGCACTTTGATTATCATGTGAAATAGGAACTTTTCTGATCCAATCTATTTGTTTTGAATACTTCTTATATCTTTATAGGCATCTCCTTTATGTTATGAAATTTTCTTCTATGATTTTATTGAAAATACTTTCTAGACGTTTGAACTGGGATTCTTTCCCTCCCTTTATTGCTATTAATTTTAGATTTGGCCTGTTCACAATGTCTCAGATTTTTTTAATGTTCTGTGTTGGGGGGTTAGATTTAACATTTTCTTTGACCTATGTATACATTTCTTCTATCATATCTTCAGTGCCTGAGATTCTCTCTTCCGTCTGGATGATGCTTGCCTCTATAGTTTGAATTCCTAGATTTTTCATTTCTGGAATTTCTTTCATTTGGGATTTCTTTGTGGATTTCCATTTTCAGGTCTTGAACACTTTCATTCATTTTCTTTAACTCTTTGCTTGTGTTTTCCTGTCATTCTTTAATGTATTTTTTCATCCCTCTTTAAGGCCCTCTATCATCATCATACATGTTGTTCTTAGGTCTTTGTGTTTTTTTTGTTGTGTTTCAGGTATGAAAAAATATTCAAGTCTTACTTTGGTAGCATTGCTGGGTTCTAGTGAAGACATATTGTTCTGGATTTTGATTGTATTTTTATGCTGGTATGTAGGAATTAGGATGATTTTAGTTCTAGATGCTGATTTTTGGTTTTTTGTTCGGTGGTATTTTGTTCCTTTGTTTCTGTTTCCCCTCTGTATTTTAGGAGACAGTGATGTCTGTGTTTCCTGGTAGGAAATTTTCTATAAACTTGTTTCCCTGGCCTGCTCAGCTGGTGTGTTCCCAGGGAGTGGCTGCTGATGTTAGAGGCTAAGACAATGGGATGAGTTTGGGGGGAAGGAAATTTGGAAGAAAAGATCTCTGTTATAAATTGATTGTGGAGTCATAGGGGAAAAGGGTATTACAACAGGTATTCTGCTACAGAAGTGTAGAAGAGACTGGGGAAATTGGATCTGGAGAGCAGAAGCAGAGGTGAGGATCTGCAGTCAGCTTGCTTGCTTCCCTGGCAGGAGTTATCTTTAGGTTAGTAGGGGATGCTTACTGAGGTTGGGGCTGGAATAAAGCAATGAGTTGGAGGAAGGAAATTAGAAGGATAATAGCTGTACATTTCACAGGAGATGGGGATAGGAGAAGAAAAAGCTGTATCAGGTATTCAATTGTGAAGTTGGAATGAGAATGGAGAATTTGGATTGGAGTTCAGAAGAAGTAAGGATCTGTAGTCAGCCTAGCTGGTTTCCATGAAAGAAGAGGCCTATGGGTTAGCAGAGATACCTGCTGGAGTTGGGGGCTGGTATAAAGCAAGCAGTTAGAAGAAGGAGGGTAGGAGGGGAAGGTCTGTGGGATCCACAGGAGATATGGACAGGTGGCGAAGGAAGACTACAGCAGGTGTTCTTTTGCAGAGTTAGAGATGAGACTGGGGGATTAGATTTTGGGGGGAGGAGAGAATGGCGAAGATCTTCCCTTAGCTTACCTGTTTCCCTGGCCTGCTTAGCTGCTGTGTTCCCAGGGAACTTCTGCTGATGATGGAGGCTGGGATAACGGGATGAGTTCGAGGAACGAAGGTTAGAGGAGAAAATCTTTTTAATCCATTGAGTATGTAGTCAAAGAGGAAAGGAAGATAATAGCAGATGTTCTGCTACAGAGATGACGATGAGACTGGGGCATTGGATCTCTAGGGACAGAAGGAGAGGTGAAGATCTGATACCTCTGGGGGGGGGGTAAATAAACATAGAAAAAAATAGCAAAATTTTAAATAATATTGAGTACAGAAAAAATTGTTTAAAGACATTTAGTTAAAGAAAATATTTAACCCCTTGGTGGGCCTAGAAATAGTTTATCATATATTGTTTTTTAAATATTTGCTAGAAACTATCACAATGTTACCCAGGTCAGTGACTGTAGGAATTCCTTAGAGCAGTGTAGAACACCCTCTGCATCTCTGTTCTTTTCCATCCCATCACTTGGCTCTTACTTCCTATGGTTTCAGCCAGCCAGACCACTTTCATTTCTCCAGCTATGCCATTAATCCACCTGATTGCATATACACTGATTTCAACTTTTAGGAAACCATGAGAGACAGCTCCTTAATTCCTTTTCACTTAATCATACTGGCCTTGTTGTTGAGGCATCATCTGGTATCAGCTGTAAATGTTTCAGTCCTTCATTCCCCATCACCATGAATGTAGGCTAGATTTCACTCTGGCATGGCTGAGATGTTTCCCCTCTCCCACTCTCTATTCCCGCAGATAACATAATTCTTTGTCTATCTATAAATATAAAGAGCTATGTGTTTATCTAGTCCAATGACTAATATTTACTATTTGAAATGTATTAGTCACTAAGCAGATGCTCTCACCTACTCATCACATAGCTCAGATATAAATCATATGAAATATACTTATTTAGGTGTTCAGCCACATTTTATTCATATAGGTGTGCATTTCCTTCAAATAATGGATTTTTATTTTTAGACTGTTGAGAACACACATTAGAGTCATAGATCCTTCAATCGAGTACCACAAAGTAAATGGCAGGTGTTTTAAGAACTCTCTCAAATGACACAATAGATAACATGAGGGGTTTCAGAAACTCCATATGGTAAATGTGAGGGCATTTCCCTTCTATAATGACAGATGCAGAAGACAGACTTCTGGACATCCAGATGAACAAGAAAAGGTAACCTCAACTCAGTTGGACACAATGGCTACCACACAGTTGAAAGTTTTTTTTTTAATTAAATAGCAAGAATTGTTTATTCTACTAGATGATTTAATTTATGAGACCTAAAAAAAAACCCTTGTCCCATGCTGTTGATATTTAAAAAGTATTGCAATTTGCTTTCAATATCTGTGATAAAACACCTCAACAAAAAAGTGACTTAGGGGAGAAGAGGTTTGTTTTTAACTCACAATTCCAGATAACAATCTATCATTGCAAAGAAGCCAAGGCAGGAACTTCAAATAGCTAGTCACATCATTTCTACAGTCAAGAAAGACTGTAGAAGTACAGACAGGACTTCTATAAGTCCACACATTCAGCCAGATTTTTCTACAAACAGTTCAGGCTCCCAAGCTAGATAACAATGCAGCCCACTTTTAGGCTTATGCATCCCACAGTAATCAAGACAATCCTCTTCTTCCCCCAAAATGTCATGGGCCAACCTCATTTGGACAGTCCCTCCTCGAGACGCTCTTGCTAGGTGGTTCTAGTTGAAGTGTTAAAGTGACAAAATAAAACTAACAATTACAAGAGGTATGAGGAAGGTAGCAAAAACATTATGTAATTGAAAACTTGTAGAATGGTGGGAGAAATTTGTCTTAAGCATGGAAATGCTTAGCAGACAGTAAAAGAGAAAAAGAAAGTAAAATTCCAACTTGTACAGATGTCTGTGGTCCTTCTTGAATGAGAGATAAAACTCCATATTTGTCATTGACTTTCAAGGCATAATCAATGAAGGAAACTGATAAATGTGGAGTCCATGCCATGGGGAGCAGTTGTTCAAGGTGGCAACAAGAATGAAGCTGCCTCTGTGTATGACTTAGCATGCCTGGAGCTCCTCCTTGCATGACAAAAGCAAAGCATCTCTAGATCAGAAAGCTTTGAGAGACCTACAAATAAAACCATCTTACTTAGAATCAGGGCTAAGTGTAAATATGCTGGATTCCTGGTAGCTTATATTTGACAATTTCAGTAAATTGGTAATAAATGTTTAAAAGTGGATATTTCTGAGAATGGACTCTGGTAGTAAGTAAAATTGCTTTCCTGAACTCAATTTTTTTATTAGCATGTTAAGTTGAATATTGGCATAAATAAAAATATGTTCTCATTAAGAGAACTACAAAATGTTAGATCTGCTTTCAACAATCAGTCCTATGCCATGCCTCCCTCAAGCTTATTTAAAGTATGCTTACTTAATCAGCAGGAAGTCATTTTAAGAGCTTGACATCCCATCCCCAGAAGGTGGGGAGGGTGTTTAACCCCCCTTTGGTCATTTGATGGATAATAGAAAATCTTCTTATTTAGGGGAAGAGACTACAAGCTGTTAAATGGTCTTGTTAAATGGGTTTTGGAGGTTAGACCCAGGGACTTCTCTCTTTTCCTTTTCTGTATCCTTCTTTCTCTCCTATGTAGGAGTGAACAGACTTGAGAAAAATGGGACATGGACATAATATAGGAAAGATCAAGAAAAATGACAGATTATTGAATATGCCCTTATACCTTTGTATATTGATACAAAATTAATATTATATTTGGCTAAATTGGTATTGAGCTTTGTATATTAATGCAAAATTAAGATTATATTGGGCTACATTGGCACTGATCTTTGTATATTGATACAAAATTAAGATTATATTTGGCCACAATGGTATTGACCCTTGTATATTGATGCAAAATTAAGATTGTATTAGGCTACATAGGTATTGATCTTTGTATATTGATACAAAACTAAGATTATATTTGGCCACATTGGTATTGATCTTTGTATATTGATACTAAATTATGGGTAACGCCTTTTAAAGGTATTGTACTTAGTAATGCTTAAAAATGCAGTGTGAAGTTTCGGCCTTTTGCTATCAACTGTCATGAACTGTTCAGGATAATCAAGAAATGCAAACTAATAGTCATGCAAGCTTATTATTTTGTTAGGTACTATGAGAGTCTGCCACAGTTATTTTCTAAGCTAATCAGAAATCAAGTTGCTAAGAGACAAGTAACATTTGCTTATCTAAATAAGAGATAGATAAGGCGGCTTCAAAAACCTCCAGAGATCTGCAGAATATGGCATTCAAAGATGTTTTCTTAACTTAAGATTTTTTGATATTGAGACATGTTAGCTTCTGACAGCACCCCCTATTCTACTCCATGTAGAAGATGAGCATTGAAGAATCTCCAGTGGGAGATGGTTGAATTAGTGGCAAGCCTATCTCTTGGCAAGAAAACCCCTTGCTTCAACTGTAGACAGAATGCTGTCCAAAAAGGACAAACTTGGAAGCAGGTAAGTCGACAGCCTAACTCTGCCAAGACAGGGTAGGCAAGTCCTTCATGATTCCTGCTCTACAATCAATGTCTGTCAGAGAAACAGGGCCAAACAGCTGAAGATTGATGCTGTAATATATGGAGAGAAAATGGGAACTGTCCAGGCAGTCACCGATGTGTCATTTCTTAGTTTTGGAAGCTGCGGGCCCTGCACTTCCTATATAATCAGATATATTTATCCCTCTCAGGTATCTGAAGTGGTTGAAAAATAGATAGCTAGAGTCTCATAGTTAAATTTTGAGTTGTTTAGGAATCAAGAAGGTGTTCTGAATCTAAGAAGATGTTTTTAAAATTGTAATGCAAATTAGTATGAAAGCTGAGTTAGATATAGACCTTTAAACTCATGGAGATGGTTAGATAGTAGAATGTTAAAGTCAGGTGCCAAACACATATGGACTGGACATTGGGAATGTATGCTAAGCCATATAACTCTCATAATTGTGGCCTATTTATTTCTGTTGGTTTGTATTGTGCTTATTGTTATAAGAGAAAGAACCATTTGTTGGACTGAAAAGGGGAGCTGTTGGGGGGAAAGATATACCTTAAACTAAAAAAAATGGGAAGAGGATGGAGGGTTGAGGGTTAAGAGGGTTGGAGGGTGGGACTGGAAGGGAGGGTAGGGAGGGGATTGTGATTGAGATCCAACTTGAAGAAATAAAAAATAAATTATTAAAAAAAATATGCTTACTTAATTCAACTCATTTTAAACATCCAGAGGCCATTCCAAAAGACCAATATTTTTCTTGTTTTTTTTCTACCTTCAAGCGACAACTAAGCTGGGTGGCAATATTCATTCCAGTTTATAGATTGCACACCAAGAGCTAAAGCATGGGGAGTTTAAGTCACTTCATAAGGAAAGGAAATGTGAAGGGAGACAAGGCAGAAACATGTAACTTGAACATTTGGACATTTATTATTTCATTTACTGTTTGTTGTTGGGATACAGATGAGTTTTCAGTCACCCACAACTTGTTTGTTAAATGATCTTGCCAGTTTTTATCTGGCTAGTCTTTTTCCATACTTTATGTCGGAGTGTCTCTTCCTTAGCTGTACTGTGTTCCATACTGTGTTCTTCTAAAGATCATTCTCCTTCGATGGCTCTCTGCAATAAATTTCTCTCTTTCTTTGTGTTTTCCATGACACCTCTTTATCCACATTTTATCTGTGTTTCTCTCTCTCTCTCTTCTCTTCTCTTTACTAGCTCACTCACACTCCTAATCGTTACACTTGTTCCTGTTGTTGTTGATGAGTCCCAAAACCATATCTTGAATCTGATTCTGTCCCCATGTTCATACACATGAGCTGGTAGCCATTAGCTTTGGCTGATTTTCTCCAACTCCTCACTTTCTTTTTTTTTTTTTTCATGCACTCTTGGTATCTGCTTATCATGTGTCTTAGGGTTCTATTGCTATGAAGAGACACCATGATCATGACAACTGTTATTAAAGAAAACATTTAATTGAGGCTGGTTTACAGCTTCAGATGTTTAGTCCATTATCATCATAGTAGAAGCATGGTGTCATGCAGGCAGACATGGTGCTGGAGCTGAGAGTTCTACATGTTGATCTGTAGGCAGCAAAAGGAGACTGTGTGTCACACTGGGCATAGCTTGAGCATATAAGCTCATCTCCACAATGGCATACTTCCTCCCACAAGACCACATATGCTTCAACAAGGCCACATCTCATAATAGTGCCACTCCCTGTGGCCAAGCCTTCAATTCCTATTCGAACCACCACATCATCATGCTATAGCCAGAGTTTGTTCCTATCTTTGTTTTGATAAATATATAGGTCATGTCATAGCTATGCTGAAACTCTGTCACCTCATATTCTTGACCCCTAAATAAATGCACACCTGTTTCCCCTACCTTGCTCATCTTTACCTAATCATGGCCAGGTGTTGTCACCACCTATCTCTGGTTTGTCTCATGAATCCATGTGAAATATCCCTTCATGGTGTTTCTAAAATATTCATCAAATGACTTTGTAGATTATTGTGACTTCCTAGATTACTCATTTGTATCATCCATTGAACTATAATTTCTTTGAATGAAGAAACAGAGTATTCATTATACTATGCTCTAAGACTCCAGCATAGACAGTCAAACAGATGGACAAACAGATAGATAGTAAATACTGGTAAATAGATGAACAAACATTGCAAGTTCTTCTTTACTTAAATAAAAATTGAACTTAGAAAAGATAATTAACTTTCCAAATGATACTTTGTCACATAGTGGTAGAGTTGGAGACAAAATCCAATCATGTTTTATTATAAAACCATATTTGATCCTACAGGGACATGATATTTTATCATATGATAACATATAGCTGAAGTAAAAGATTGTGATTTTAAATGATAACATACAAGGAATATACACATATTTAAATTTTGCTAACATAGGGCTGACAGCAATATCTATTTTGATTTCCATTGAAATTGGTATTTCTTTGGTATTCCTCTTAATTATTTAATAAGAAACTGTCATTCACTTTTTAGTTGACCAGTAGCCATATCTAAAGCGAGTCACTTAAAAAATAAGTGCAAAAACTTACAGCCTATCTATAGATGCAGGACATTTATGTAAACAGATAACTTTTGTAAAGTCATTTGTTTACATAAAAATTGTTACAAAGTCATCATCATTTGTAAACACATGATAACTCTGAGTGCATAACCAAAGAAGTGCATGGGGAAAGGTAGGGGAGGACTTTTCCTCTAACTAATAATTACAACAGACATTCTAAGCTGCATTGAAAGCTGATTATAAATAAAATAAAATTTGTACTTGGCAATGACAAATTGTCAAGAAACAGGGAAATTAGCAATTGTAGCAGCCAACAAATGTATCATTTTCAAATAACTAAACAAAAGCTACTAATAGCAGGGAGGCAAATAAGTGATGATATTTCATGTGTGTGACTTGAGAACACATTGCTTTGCTGTTAGGCACATACATGTCATATGATGATCCGCATTGTTATACGATACGACGGTCCACATATCCACATCATCTACTTCCTACATCATACAATAATAAAAACATCTACTTTTCTATATCATAGGATGATCCACACATTCATATGATGAGATGATCCACATGTACATAGATATGTTCATATACCCATACATGCACATGTACACACATATATGCATACCCAAATATATACATATACACACATATACAAACACACACATATATTTTTTGTTTCTGATTTGGATATTATGTATATTGTTGCACATGTTTGAGGAAGGCACTGTCAATGCAAAATATGCAGTTCTCACCTAAAACAGAATGTATGTTTATTCTGGAGCCAAAGTTGAGTGATCATGGCCTGAGAAACATGGAGCTAAGTTATTGTAGGTGCCATATTCCCATATTGAAGCAGCCTTATGAAGTTTTATGGTAGCAGAATAAAGAAAATCATAAATCAATTTAAGATACTCTGATGAAGACATCAGAGAGGAAGTTCTAGCAAGATGGGGGAAACTCTCCCATAGATCTCAGATGCTATCTGATGACATTCTTGGCGTTTGGGTCAGTTGAAGCTAGTGATCTGTCCTGCTAATAAATTTTCAAAAGGTTTTAATCTATTAGTCACAATATGTTAGCCTTCATTGCCTGGGTTTACCAAGCAACATCATGGGCATCTGAAGAAATGTGTGCTGAGATGCTGCTCCTCACCATCTGATAAAGACTTGCAAACAAAACTACTAAGGAGTGGGGCTCAGAACTGGTCAAGTCTCCTCTCATGATGGTGAAAGAATGCTGAGATACTCTTCTCAGGGTTCCAAGAAATGCTGCCACAAGAGGTTGGTGGAAGAAAGAGGGAAGTTAATATGGAATGATCTGGGCAGAAAGGCAGGGTGAGGATAATAAGGTGTGTATGTGAGAAGGGAGGAGGGAGGAGAAAGAGAGAGACAAATCTTACTCAGTAATTTTGGAGTTGAGACTGACTGCTGATTTACCATCTTGAATGTGTTGCTTCTAAGGTCACTTCATCTGTCTTTGGTCTCATCAGCACCAAAAAACAGCAGGTCAACAGAGCATGGAAAAGCAAATGTGTATGATTTAACTTGCATATTTTAAATTTCACGCATACCACTTTGATTGCAACAGCCCAGACATGAAACCACATTAGTTGCAGAGGCTGGGTAGCATCATCTTAGTTACAATCCTATTACTCTGAGAGAAGAAACCAACTATTTTTGGTCATATTTCTTATCACATATTCTTTTTAGTTCAAAGATGAGGAAAATTGCATCTAATATTTAAAATTGCTTTTCTTCTCTTTCTTTCTGTCTAAAAGCCTTATAATGTGACTCAAAATGTGATAAGAACTGAAATAAGTGACCAAATTTTGAAGCACTCTGAGCTGATTTTCTTTTACATTTCCTGTAGAGTAGGAAGATTATCAACTTGAATTGATTGTTTAATTCATTGAATGATTGTACTGGTGCTTAAATCTAAAACCACACAGGCTGTACAAGTTCTGTACTATTGATCTAGATTCCATTCCTGCTATTTCTTAAAATTTTAAAGTCACATTTATTTATTTATTTATTTATTTATTTGTTTATTTATTATTTTTGTTAATGTAGGTACTGTACATGTGCTTGGGCATGTGGAGTGGGCATGGGTGCTGTACTTATGGAGGTTAGCAAACCCAGGAATTATTTCTTTCCATGTGTGTTCTGGGGATTGAATGCTAATCATCAGGTTTGGCCACAATCATGGTTACCCACTAAGCCAGATCATTGAACCACTCTCTAAACTTTTACATTCTAAGATGAGTCTCACTGAGAAAAAACATTGAAATGTTAATGATGCAATATGCATTAACTTGAGTAATTTGAGATTCATCAAAGTCACACACACTCAAACCGTGTGGAAAGAAGGACAAGGAACTTAGCTGTACTTCGGTAGCTAAAATGATGATTCAGAAAACAACTTCTTGAGGCAAAGCCTTACTTACCCTTATAGTTTGTGGCCATCTCTCTCTCTCTCTCTCTCTCTCTCTCTCTGTGTGTGTGTGTGTGTGTGTGTGTGTGTGTGTGTGTGTGTGTTATATCTCTGTCCCATAAAGATAATGCATATTTATTCACAGCACAATGTGCTATGTGGCTATTTCACTGTGACTAAAAAATATTAATGTGCAGGTAACATTTTTTTCTCAATACATAGGCAGAACATTTTTAATAAATGACTGTGTTTATACTAAGATTTAGTTATTTATCTTCATATTTTGGTATCCTGTGCCCTGTAAACCACACAAGTATATTGGTAAATTTTGAAGATTTTATTTACTTTATCTAAAACAATTCTGACAAACTCTAGAGACTGTATTTTTATACGAACAAGTAGGTGTTTCTTCTGTTCTCTCTCCAAATATTATATAACACAGGGACAAAACTGTTTAGAAATAGTTACATGACTTTCTCAAGGACATGTAAAATAAACATATGACCTCAACTAACTCAAGAACCCATAAAAAATAAAATGACTCATTGGGGTTCCTTATGACAAGGTCAAAACCCAGGGACATCTCCAGGCTCCTAAACTTGCTGTTTCCCCTCTGCTTACCATCCTGTCCTATATGGCTGTCAGTCTACAGAGACATGGGAGATGAGGGAAGTCTGTTTTCAGAGTGCTACCTAGTGTTCCAGTGCAGAAATGACTACAGGCTCAGAGGACACATGCTCCCCAAGTTACATTCTGAGTTTCTCAGCCAAAGCTGCCTGACCTTGGCAAGGATGTCTTGATTTTTACATATATTTATCATTTATTTATTTGTTTGTTTGTTTGTTTGTTTGTTTATTTTTCATTCATTCATTTATTCCTTTATTTGTTTGTTTGTTCATTTTACATTCCAGTCACAGCCTTCTCCTTCCTCTCTACCCTTTCCCATCCTCCTACCCTCTTTTCCTTTTCCTCCCTTCTCAGAAAAGGGGACCCCCCCCAATCAACCTATTCCAGTACTAAGAGAAAGGGATATCTTTCTTTGCCACAGTCTGTCACAGGGAAAGGTTAAAAAGGTGGTTTGCTGAAAGATGGAGTTGATCTGGTTAGAGTTTTTGTTGATCCTGCGATTTGCTGGAAAAACTGACTCCACCATTTTCTATCAAATTTAAAGTGAGCAATTATTCAATATTAAGTACTGACCAAGAGATGGACTTTGGTCAGGACCATTTGCTGGAACGGGCTGGTATGGCCTAGAACCACATGTTGCAAGGGCTAATAAAGGCAAATGTATAGGCCACTGTACTTTCTCACGAGGCTTTGTTATTTCCCAAGAACTACAATTCCCAGTATTCCAGGTTCCTGTGCCTGAGGAATTTCCAGGTTAATTTTGGGAATTGCATTTGTAGAGAATTGTTCATTGCAAAATACTAATAAATAAAAGTGTCTTGTAACTACTGGTTCCTTCAGGACTCTAGAGATAGGAACACTGTGTTTCTGACTCACCCTGACTGGCATTGTGATCTGATACTGGGAAATCTGCTGGTTCTTGAATACTGGTCTTGTAGCCTCTACTGTTCCTGCCTGTTCCTATATGCGATTGTTTGGACTTGGGATTTCGCTTGTCCCATGACTTCTGCCCTGGTGTGATCTTATAGTGTATCTTTCTCCTCTCACACAATCCAAAGGACAATTACTGAAAAATAGAAACCTTTTTGCTTCTCTATTTGCTTTTCTGAGTCAGTGACCTGGATTAAGATGCAAGTAGAATTTTGAATTTCAACTCTAGGGTGGTTGGTTGGTGCTGCTCATGCCTTACAGAAATAGGGTGAATGTGGCTTAGAAACATTGATCTTCATGTTTGGTCTGTGTACAGCCTGAGCACAGACTGGATTACAGAAATCACAAGCTCCCACAACTATAGCATTAACACTAAAATATGAACAATTTCTGCTGATGGTATTTATAAAATTAGCCATGAAATCACAATAGACTTAAGCAAGAATCTTTTTTTTTTTCTTTTTGGACTTAATCAATCATTATTTAAAACACTAAGTTTTAATTCAATTTTTTAAAATATAATTAATATTTTTATGAAATCATACTTGTTTTCTTCAAGAGCAAACTTATTAGCTGTATTTTAAATACTCCTGTGAATCTTTAAGTCCGGTTTGAACACATGCCTCTGCCTGTGCTACGAAAGTAGAAACTGGGTATCTCACAATTACAGCAAGCAGAACCAGAGCCACACATGTGGAACCACTGTGTATGACAAAAGTGCAACTGAGATATTTCCAGGAAGTGATGTTTTAAAAAGCTGTCCTTGATCGACTGGATATACATTTACAAAATATAATTTTTTTCTTCCTTTTCACACTGTATAAAATCAATTGGAGATAAGTTGAAAACTAAATTCAAAAATTAAAAGGACTGAGATACATCAGAATGGGGTATCTTAATGACCTTGAAGTGGGCATCATCTCCCAAATAGAACACAAGTCATAAAAATACAGCTGTTCTGAAGCAGATGAAGAAGACGAAAGGATGATTTCCACTGGACAAAAGTCCTGACTGACACTTCACAGGAAAGTTTGTGAAAATACACTTATAGTGCTAAGCATTACAAATAATCAGAAAAATGAAAATGACTTTACCACCACAAAATAATTTTAAAAAATCATTAGAAGAAAAGAAATAATTGAGGAAAGATATGGAGAAAGTTAAATGAGCATATACTCTATGGAGGGCTATTCATAAGTGTATTTTTTCTATTAAATTCTTTAGTAATCTCTATTAAATTAGGCACATACTTGGTGACCTAGAAAGGTGGACTTAAAATCAATGCTCATTCTACATATTCACAAGGAAATATATATGTATGTGTATTTTATTATATATATACACACACATATAAATTTATGTGTTTATATTCATATTTCTCAATGAACTAACACCAATATCTCACTTTCAAAAACTTCATGTTCTATCACAATGAAATTAAAAGATGGACATCTGAATAGTAAGGCATTAAACATTATCAACATTATACAGCTACAAAAGTACTCAGATTCCTAGTGAAGGCCTCTATACTCAAAAGCAAATGCTATAGAATTTTCCTTATATCATACTTATAGCTGATCCAAGCATAATTAGTGTATGATAATATGGATGCTGGTTATTTTGGGGAAGGTAACAGTCAGTAGTTGTTCTCTGTACATGGGTCAGCCAGTCTTTGAAAATTCATCCATTTGTTTCATTAATGTTAGCTAATTTTATAGAATATATGTCATTCTTAAACTATATTTTAAAAAGTTGAATATTTTATATTTATATGTTACATCTATAATTGAAATTCTAAATATTACTTTTATGATTTGAAAACTTACTTGAATTCCATAAAACCTCATAGACATCACTAGAAGATAACACATTGTTCCAAACACATAATTGACATATCAGTGGCTTTACAGTGACCTCATTTGGCTAAAAACAGTGAACACACATGAAGCAGTGGAAACAATCTTGTCACAAAATAATGATTTAATAAATGCTGGCTATTATTAGTTTTTTATTGGCATTGCAGCAAGACTGAATGGTGTGTCCTAGGTCTCTAAAGTAGAAATGGAAATAACTGTGAGCAAGTTAGGCAACTCTAATAAGCAAGCCACTCCTAGATCCTACTTGTCAGTTTATAAGCCTGTAAGTACAGCAGGAGTGATAGTAAACAATTGTCTTATTGGTCATAACACAAGGAATTTGACTCTGGATTCTCCATTATCAGACACTCTGTTCTATGGCCATTAAGAAATTCTTAGCAGTCCAAGTATGCTAAGGTCTGCTGTGATAACAAGCACAGACAGCATCCCACTGGAATATAATGAAAGGTTTGTGTCTAAAGCTTGCTCTGTGTTCATGGTAAATCATTCATGGTCTCTCCCCCATGGGTGTTGGGAGTTAAGCACAGGTCCTCTGGAAGGGAAACCAGTGCTCTTAAATACTAAGCCACCTCTCCTGTCCCTAGTAAAGTATTTTAACTAAAGTAAAACATCTAATTTGGATTTAAACATTTAGAGGGACTAAATCAGTAGTTTTGTGCATGAAACACAGAAGTCTTTTAATATGGTAGACTTACATAATCAAGTGACAGTTATGTACAAGGGCAGTCTAATACAAGGAAATAGTTATAGATAATAAGAAAAGAATTTTAATGGTGATGTATTATGTGTTTTTAATTATTATTTTGACCCAATATAAAATTCACAGATAGTACTTCATTGTGCCTACATGGATGTAATGGCATAAGAATGTGAGAAGATGAAAGCCTGTGACATAAACAAAGGCCTGTTTATTTTAGGAGATTTGATTTTCTTTGAGTCCCAAGGTCTCCATAGAGGATGGAAAACCACAGGCCCTCCAAAGCAGTATTTAAATATGTTGGAATACTTAAAGGAATCATTTCAGTTGGAAGGTTCTACAGTAACTGGATTCTGAGAGCATGTAGACACCCATGTGCTGATGTCCCACATTGTGACAATTTTGACATGATCAGTTTAACTCTAACATTGACTCTAAAGGAATAGTAATCACATTCAAAAGTGATCTTCTTTACTATGTTAAGATATTTAACATTTTTTTCTAAATATAACGATAAAGGAAGAAGCTTGGTACCTACAGTGAAGCAAGACAGGGCCAAAGAGACTGCTGGTGCCCATACCCTGTCTTCCATGGTACTTTGTTGTAAAATCCACCAGACTAAAGACTGGATAATACTTTATACTTTGAAAATAGGAAGGTGACCTGCATCAGTGAGGCACAGTTCAGAGAAATGAAGGTCTGCAGCCCAGGGAACTGACAGATAAGCTTGGTGATTTGAAAGCGATGTCTCCCATAATTTCAGGTATTTGAATTCTTTAGTACTAGTTTGTGGAGGCTTAGGAGGTATGGCCTTTTCAAGGAAGTTAGTCACTGGAGGTGAGCTTCCAGAGATTAAAGATGCACATGGACAGATTTGAATTCACTCTCTCTGCTTTGTGCTTGTGATTCAAGAAATGAGCTCTCTGCTTCGGCTGAGCCAACATGCCTGCCATCTACTGCCTCTTCGACTGCATCATAAAAGAGTAAGCCCAGGTAAACTTCCTTCTATTTGTCACCTTGATCATGATGCTTCATCACAGAAAAACAACAGGAGGTCACAACCGAATATTCACAGAGAGAATCTTTTTAGTGGGTAAGTGCTCTATGCTGGTGCTGACAATAAAACTAGAATCAAGTAAAGGGAATCACAGGGAGTGTGTCATTACTCTGACTTGAAGAGAAGACTGACTATTAAGAGGCATGATGAAGTCAGGCATGATGACATAAGACTTCTCTACCACCACATGAGAGGATCATCAGTTCTAGATCAGTTAAGACTACATAGATAAGCCCTGTCTCAGAACCTAACCAAAATAAAAAGTCCAGAGGTTTATCACTACTAAAGACTACTTAGATGGTGAATTAGTCCTTGTTTTAGTTAGGGTTTTACTGTTGTGAAAAGACACTATGATCAACCAACTCTTATAATGGAAAACATTTAATTGGGACTGGCTTACAATTTCAGAGGTTTAGTCCATTATCATCATGGTGGGAAGCATGGCAGTCAGCAGGCAGACATGGTGCTGGAGAAATTTCTGAGAGCTCTACATACTGATATTAGGGCAGCAGAAGGAGACTGTGTGCTACACTGGGCCTAGATTGAACATAGGAGAACTCAAAGCCCACTCCCAAAGTGACACACTTCCTCCAAGAGGGCCACATCTACTCCAACAAGGCCATATGTCCTAATAGTGCCACTCCCTATGGGCCAAGCATTCAAACATATGAGTCTACAGGGGTCATACCTATTTAAACCACCACACAAATCAGGCATATACTATTGTTGCATAATGAAAAGGTTTGTCTTGCATAGCAAAAGATGTTATTAGTAGGAGTAGAGAAAGGACTAGAGAGAAGAGGGGCAGCAAAAGTGTGTGTGTGTGTGTGTGTGTGTGTGTGTGTGTATTTGTACTGTGATTAGGTTGCTAGGTCCATTTGACCATTACAATATGAATTGACTCCATTGTGTTTTTTTGGGGAACCACTGTGAAACTGCCATACCTACACTTTGTTCCTCTTCTCCTATTAGCTACATTCTTCATATTATGTAAAATGTTTATAAAAGAGATATTGTATTTGTACTGAAATTACATATTAGTTGTAAATATGCAACTAAAAAGGTCACACCTACTTCAACAAGGCCACACCTCTTAACAGTGCTAATCCCCATGGGCCAAGCAACCATTCAAACACATGAGTATATGGAAGCCTTACCTTTTCAAACTACCACAGTCCATTTTGGTTGCTGTGATAAAATACTCTAACCAAAAGCTATTCATGGAAGAAAGAGTTTACATTAGCTCACTGTTCCATTGTGAATACAGTCCATCATGGCAGCACAGGGAATGTCGTCAGAAGGATAAGGCCTGCCTATTAGTCAAGAAACAGAGAAACAACATTTTATATACACAAAAGAAGCAGACAAGAACAAGGAAGGAAGTGGGAGTTTATGGGCTATAAACTATGGACTATAAATCCTCAAAGCCCATGCCCAATGACATACTTCTTCCAGTAGGGTTCTACTTCCTAAAGGTTCTTTAATCTCCCTTAAGAGTGCCACCATTTTGGAACTACATGTTCAACACATTCTCATTCAAAGCACAATATATGGCATTCCTACATAAAGTAGGCCATTAGGATAAAGGATTTTTATGTCCTTTTCCTTCAAATGGAGCAATATATTGTGGGTGGTGAAAGTTACCATGATATGTATGAGTACCTAGGACAGTAGTGCTCCACTGACACAAATCAGAAACAAGTATCAGCACAGAGCCACTTTACTTCATCTGATCCCTTCCACCTGAATAGTTTGTTCTGAGTCCCATTGTGTTACATGCTCCCATCTGCCACTGAGTCTATTATTCTTTCTTTTCCATAATATTTCACTTCAGAGTTAGAAAGACAAATACTGACATGTTGAGCAGGAGTCAGATCATAGGAAATTTTGTACCTCACACCAATGATTCATTCTAATCCTTGTTAGGATTATCCACCCCTCTGTTCTCTGTTCATTGTCTCCATATATTCTGACACAAATGTGCTGTGATCTAGTGCTATGCTAAAAGGACTGTCTCATAAGCAATGGAAACAAGCAGAGTAAATTTAGAACATCAGCCAGAGCTGGTTTAGTAAAATATCCCTCAACCCATGCTATACCACACCAATTAATTTTTAAAGAAATGGTTAAATGAAGTTCCTAATTATTTATATGCAGTGCACATGCTCTTGTGCACACCATTATATTTTAATTACTTTTTAACAAGTAAGCCAATATGACTTTTAAATTATTTCCAACCTGAAATGAAGGCTAATAAAGTAATCTACTAATTTATGCTGTATCAAATTTACTCCCTCCTTTTCCTTTTATTTACAACTATGGACATTCCAATGACATAGCTCTACAGGAAATCAAACTCTGAGGAAACATTTGTTTAACTTCTTTGCTTTTCAACTCAAACACCTAACACTTTGAAAGTCTGAAAATAAGAAAACAACACATCCAGTATTTCTCTATTGTTTGCCTTTAATTGTGCCATATAAAACTTGAAGGCAACAAGGAAAATTATCTCAAAATGTAATTAATTACCTGTGATATGCATGATCAGAGAATTCAATTATATCTTCATTTTGGTGCAGTGGATTAGGATCAGCTCTTTTTAAAGGTTATAAACCACATAGCTTTCATATCTCTCTGTCACTCTGTTAATGGCCAGTTACATAAGACCCCGGTACCATGGACCACAATGGATAATTTGTCAGATGTTAACACATGGGAATAAAAAAGATTTTGAGAAGGAAAATTATTTTCAGTTAATTTGCTATGGATGTGGGAGTGTGTTAGATCAAATGATGTGTTTTGCATTGCCATGAGTTTCAATGTTTTAGTTCATCATAGTTGGGAAAGTATAACAGAGAAGATCTCTTCATATCATAGCAGATAGGATTCAGAATGAGGCTGGTTTGCAAACATACCACCCTCAACATGACACTAATGTCAGAAGCTAAGCAGGAGCAGTCCTGTTTAGTGATTTGTTGGGGGAGAATGAGACATGCAGAGTCCAGGGAAAATCAGCTCCTAATGACGTATTCTAGCTCTGCTCTCCTTCTTACATTTCCAGAATATTTCCAAATAGCACCACTATCTGTTCCATAATATTTCCAAAATAGTACCACTATATGAAGACTAAGCATTGAAACCATGAAATGTCATAAGCAAACTGTAACAATGTGTGTGTGTCTGTGTGTGTGTGTTTCTCGAGGATAATTGTATACATTAATAAGTAGAATCAAGAAAAGTTGCATAGGAATATTAATGATCATACTTCTGTGTGATTTTTCCTATGAAAATAACATTGAAAATATTATATTTCTTTTTTCTAGAGGGCTTGTAGTTTAACTCTCCCGCTGACTTTCAGTTACATTATAGATCTTATTATAATATTGGAATATGTTATTGAATTAGCCAAATGCTCAAAATTATGTGGGACGTAAGGAAGCCATTGTGGAAAATCGGCTGAATCTAGTGTTGTGAAGTCAACAGTGTCCCAGGAGTCTGTGATAATTGCACCAGATATGAAAATCTCTCATCTTCTCAATCATAGTCTTACTGGATTCTGTGGCTCCCTCATTCTGAGAGAAAGATATGTATGTGTAATTGCTTGACTACTCTGCAGATTTTTAAAATAAAAAATATTTATTTATTGCTTCAGGTTACATCTCCATCATAATGTCCTCTTTTGACCCTTCCCAGTCCTGCTCTCCCACCCTCTACCCCCTAACCCTTCAATCCCAATCCTCTGGAGTGGAGTGTCCCTACATAACAGTCCCCGTCCCCAGTTCAGCAGTCATATGAGAGTCAACAGCATCCTCATACACTGGGGGCCTACAAGGCAGCACCACTAGGACAAAGTGTCTCATTGACAGGGTGAAAAAGTCTATGTTTCTGTTCCCTTTGGTGCATTGGCTGTAGTATAGTTATCCTGTACTATATGGCTAAAATTCGATCATAAGTGAGTAGATGCCATGTGCATCCTTCTGAGTCTGGGTTACCTCACTCAGGATGAGCTTTTCTAGCTCCATCCATTTGGCTGCAAATTGCATAATTTCCTTGTTTGTGATAGCTGCATGGTATTCCATTGTGTAGATGTACCATAGCTTTTAAATCCATTCTACAGTTGAGGGACATATGGGTTGTTTCCAGTTTTTAGCTATTACAAATATGGCTGCTATGAACATAGATGAGGCAAGATATTTTTCCCAATCTGTAGGTTGCCATTTTGTTTTAATGACAGTGTCTTTTGCCTTACAGAAGCTTTTCAGTTTCATGAGGTCCCATTTATTGATTGTTGGTCTTAGGTCCTGAGCTGTTGGGGTGTTCTGTTCAGGAAGTTGTCACCTGTGCCAATGATTTCGAGGGTTTTTCCCACTTTCTCTTCTAGTAGATTTAGTGTGACTGGGCTGATGTTAAGGTCTTTGATATACTTGGAATTCAGTTTTGTACAAGGTGATAAGTATGGGACTAATTTCAGTCTTTTACAAATGGACATCCCATCCAGTTGGATCAGCACCATTTGTTGAAGATGCTGTCCTTTTTCCATTGTGCAGTTTTGGCTTCTTTGTCAAAGATTAGGTGACATAGGTGCGTGGGTTCTTTTCTGGGTCTTCAATTCGATTCCATTGATCTACTGGTCTGTTTCTATACCAGTACCATGCTGTTTTTTACTACTATTGCTCTGTAGTACAGCTTGTACTCTGGGATGGTGATACCTCCAGATGTTTTTTTATTGTACAGGATTGATTTAGCTATTCTAGGTTTTTTGTTGTTCCATATGAAATTGAGAATTGCTTTTTCCAGGGCTATAAATAATTGTGTTGGTATATTGATAGGAATTGCATTGAATTTGTATATTGCTTTTGGTACGATGGCTATTTTTATTATGTTGATCCTACCTATCCATGAGCATGGGAGATCTTTCCATCTTCTGATGGCCTCTTCAATTTCTTTCTTCAACGGCTCAAAGTTCTTGTTGTACAGGTCCTTTACTTGCTTGGTTAGAGTTACCCACAGGTATTTTATATTGTTTGTGGCTATTGTGAAGGGAGTTTTTTCCCTAATTTCTTTCTCAGCCCATTTATTTGTTGTAGGGCTTCTGATTTTTTTAAATTAATTTTGTAACCTGCCACCTTGCTGAAGGCATTTATCAGCTGTAAGAGTTCTCTGGTAGAATTTTGGGGGTGGCTTATGTATGCTATGATATCATCTGCAAATAGGGATTATTTGACTTCTTTGTTTCCAATTTGTATTCCCTTGATATCCTTTAGTTGTCTTATTGCTTTAGCAAGAACTTCAAGTACTATATTGAAGAGATATGGCAAAAGTGGGCATCCTTGCCTTGTCCCTGAGTTTAGAAGAAATGCTTCAAGTGTCTCTCCATTTAATTTGATGATGACTACTGGCTTGCTGTATATTGCCTTTATTATTTCCAGATACGGTCCTTGTATGCCCATTCTCTCCATAACTTCTAGTATGAAGGGGTATTAGATTTTGTCAAATGCTTTTTCTGCATCTAGCCTGATAATCATGTGGTTTTTTCTTTCATCTTGTTTATGTGGAGAATTACATTGATAGATTTTTGTATGTTGAGCCATCCCTGCATTCCTGGGTGAAGCCTACTTGATCATGGTGTATGATACATTTGATGTGCTCTTGGATTCGGTTTGCTAGAATTTTATTAAGAATTTTTGCATCTATGTTCATGAGAGAGATTGGTCTGAAGTTCTCTTTCTTTGTTGGGTCTTTGTGTGGTTTAGGAATCAGGGTAACTGTGGCCTCATAGAATGAGTTTGTCAGTGTTCTTTATGATTCTATTTTGTGAAAGAGTTTTAAGAGTATTGGTATTAGCTCTTCTTTGAAGGTCTGATAGTATTCTGTGCTGAAACCATCTGGGTCTGGGCTTTTTTTGGTTGGGAGATTTTTAATGACTATTTCTATTTCCCTAGGGCTTATAGGGCTGTTTAATCTGTTTATCTGATATTGATTTAGCTTCAGTAGGTGGAATCTATCAAGAAAATTGTCCATTTAGCTTAAGTTTTGATATATGGTGGAGTATAGATTTTAAAAGTAGGACCTCAATATTCTCTGGATTTCCTCAATGTCTGTTGTTATTTCTCCCTTTTCATTTCTGATTTTGTTTTTTTTTTTTCCCTCTGCCTTTTAGTTAATTTGACTAAGGGTCTGTCTATTTTGTTGATTTTCGCAAAAAAACAACTCTTGGTTTCATTGATTTTTGTATGGTTCTTTTTGTTTCTAAGTTGTTGATTTCAGCCCTAAGTTTGATGATTTCCTGCCTTCTGCTCCTCTTGGGAGTGTTTGCTTTTATTTTTTTTCCAACTCATCCAGTTTGGCTGTTAATTCTCTAATATGTGCTGTCACAATTTTCTTTTTGAAGGCACTTAGCGTTATGAACTTTCCTCGTAGCACAGCTTTCATTGTGTCCCATAGGTTTGGGTATGTTGTGCCTTCATTTTCGTTGGATTTTAAGAAGTCTTTGATTTCCTTCTTTATTTCTCCCCTTACCCAGTAGTCATCTAGTAAAGAGTTGTTCAATTTCCATGTGTGTGTAGGCTTTCTGTTGATATTTTTGCTGTTGAAGTCCAGCTTTATTCCATTGTGGTCTGATAATCTTATGAGGGGTTAATTCAATTTTCTTTTATCTGTTGAGGCTATCTTTGTGTCTGATTATGGTCGATTTTTGAGAAGGTTCCATGGGGTGCTGAGAAGAAGGTGTATTCTTTTGTGTTTGGGTGAAACGTTCTGTAGATATCTGTTAGGTCCATTTGGTTCAAGAGCTCTGTTAGGCTTATTTTTTCTCTGGTTTCTGTCTTGATGATCTGACCATTGTTGTCAGTGGGGTGTTGAAGTCTCCCACTACTATTGTGTGGGGATCGATGTGTGAGATTTAAGTTTTAGGAAAGTTTCTTTTAGAAATGTAGGTGCCTTTGTGTTTGGGGCATAGATGTTCAATATTGAGATGTCCTCTTGATGAATATTTTCTTTAATGAGTATGTAATCCCCTTCTCTGTCTTTTTTTATTAACTTTAATTGGAAGTCTATTTTGCTTGATATTAGGGTGGCTACTCCAGCTTGCTTCCTGGGTCCATTTGCTTGGAAAACCTTTTCCCAGCCCTTTACTCTAAGATAGTGTCTATCTTTGGTAGTAAGATGCGTTTTTTGTAATCAGCAAAATGATGGGTCTTTTTTATGTATCCAATCTGCAAGCCTGTGTCTTTTGACTGGGGAGTTGAGTCCATTTATGTTTATGGATATTAGTGACCAGAGGTTGTTATTTCCCATTATTTTGGTATAGGTGGTCCTGTGTTTTTTTGGTTTATTTGCCATGAAGTTTTCTGTTTCCTCTGTTTTCTTGGGTGTAGTTATCTTCTCTGGGTTGTAATTCTCCTTGTAGGATCTTCTGTAGGGCTGGATTTGTGGGTAGATATTGTTTAAATTTGATTTTATTTTGGAATATCTTGTTTTCTCCATCTTTGTTGATAGAGAGTTTTGGTGGGTATAGTAGTCTGGCTGGGCACCTATGTTCTGTCAGGGCTTGTAGGACATGTGCCCAGGCCCTTCTGGCTTTTAAAGTTTCTGAGGAGAAGTCGGGTGTAATTCTGATGGGTCTGCCATTGTATGTGACTTGATCTTTTTCTCTTACAGGTTTTAATATTCTTTCTTTGTTAGGTACATTTGGAGTTTCAATTATTAATTGGCGAGAGGAGTTTCTTTTCTGATCTAGTCTGTTTGGTGTTCTGTAAGCCTCTTGGATTTTTATTGGCATCTCTTTCTTTAGGTTTGGGACGTTTTCTTCTATGATTTTGTTGAAGATGTTTCCTGGACCTTGGAGTCGGGAGTCTTCTCTTTCCTCTATGCCTATAATTCTCAGGTTCCATCTTTTCATTGAGTCCTTGATTTCTTGGATGTTATGGTGAGGACTTTTTTAGCTTTTTCATTTTCTTTGCATATTGTACTGATTTCTTCCATTGAATCTTACATGCCTGAGATTCTGTCTTCCATCTCTTTTATCCCATTTTTGATACTTACGTCTGTAGTTTCTGTTCTCTTCCCTTGATTCTCCACTTCCACTCTTAACTCTGACTGTGTTTTCTTTATTGCTTCCATTTCCAGTTTCATGACTTGAAAGATTTTATTCGTTTTGTGTATTTCCTGCTCCAATTTGCTTGTCTTTGCCTGGAAATCTTTCATCTCTTTTAAATCTTTCATTGCCTTGTCTCTTTCCTGTTCAATTTGAGCCACTTTGGCTTGGAGCTCTCTTATAGTATTAACCATTGCTTTTGCTTGTAAAATTGTGGACTCTTTGAATCCTTCATAGATTTAAGTTCTTCTTAAAAGGACTCTATCATTTTCCAGACTGTAGAGTTGTTGTCGTTTTCATGTGTTTCAGTTGTGGTGAAGTGATCAGGGCTTGCTGTACTAGCATAGGTGTGTGTGTGTGTGTGTGTGGTTTTCTTTTTTTTTACTTTATTTTTTATTTCTTCAAGTTACATCTCAATTGCAATCACCTCCCTACTCCCCCCTCCAGTCCCACCCTCCCACCATCACCCCCCCATCCTCCTCCCTTTTTTTTAAGTTTAAGGTATATCTTATTCCCCCCAACAGCTCCCACACTCAGTCCAACAAATGGCTCTTTCTCTTATAATAATAAATACAATACAAGAAATAGAGGTAATTATACCACAGTTATGAGGGTTATATGGCTTAGCATACATTCCCAATGTCCAGTCCATATGTATTTGGCACCTGACTTTAACATTCTACTATCTAATCGTCTCCATGAGTTTAAAGTTCTATATCTTTTTTTTATTAAATACTTTAATTTTTTCTTCAAGTTACATCTCAGTCACAAACCGTTCCCTATTCCCCCTTCCTGTCCCACCCTTCCACCCTCTTTCCCCCAACAGCTTCCCCTTACAGTCCAACAAATGGTTCCTTCTCTAATAACAGTAAATACTATAGAAAACAACAGAAATAAATATGTCACATTTATGAGAGTTAAATGGCCTAGTATACCTTCCCAATGTCCAGTTCATACATACTTGGCCCCTGACTTTAACATTCTACCATCTAACCATCTCCATGAATTTAAAGTTCTATAACTGACTTAGCTTTCATACTAACTTGCTTCACTATTATAACCATCTTCTTAGATCTAGAACACCCTCTTGATTCCTAAACAACTCAAAATTTAACTATGAGACTCTAGCTGTCTATTCTTCAATCACCTCAGAGACCTGAGAGGGATAAATATATCTGATTATATAGGAAGTACAGGGCCTGCAGCTTTCAATACTAACAAATGACAAACCAGTGACTGCCTGGACAGTTCCCATTTTCTCTCCACACATTCCAGCATCAGTCTTCAGCCTTTTGGACCTGTTTCTCTGACAGACATTGATTGTAGAGCAGGAATTATGAAGGACTTACCTAACCTGTCTTGGCAGAGCTAGGCTGTAGACTTCCCTGCGACCAAGTTTTGTCCTTTTTGGACAGCAGTCTGTCTGCAGTTGAAGCAAGGAGTTTTTTCATGCCAAGAGATAGGCTTGCCACTAATTCAACCATCTCACACTGGAGATTCTTTGATGCTTATCTTCTACTTGGAGTAGAATAGGGGGTGCTGTCAGGAGCTGATATGTCTCGATATAAAAAAAATCTCAATTTAAGATAACATCTTTGAATGCCATATTCTGCAGATCTCTTGGGGTTTTTGAAGATGCCCTATCCATCTCTTGTATTTAGATAAGCAAATGTTGCTTGCCTCTTAACAACTTGATTACTGAGTAGTTTAGAGAATATCTGTGATAGACTGTCATAGTAGCTAACAAAGTGACATGTTTGCATGACTAGGAGTTTGTTTTTCTTAACTATCCTAAACAGTTTTAGATGGTTGGTATCAAGAGGCCAGAGCTTCACATTTTGTTTTTAAGTATTTCTACGTATGATACCATTAGGAAGCGTTACCTTTAATTTTGTATCAATATAAAAAGATCTATTCAATTGTGGTTAAATATACTCTTAATTTTGTATCAATATACAAAGATCAATGCCTATGTAGCCCAATACAATCTTAATATTATGTCCATATACAAGGGTCAATACCATTGTGGCCAACTATAATCGTAATTTTGTATCAATATACAAAGATCAATACAGATGTAGTCCAATACGATCTTATTTTTGCACAATAAACAATGGTCAATACCACTTTAGCCAAATATACTACTAATTTTGTATCAATATACAAAGGTATAAGGGCATAGTCAATAATCTGTCCCTTCTTCTTGGTCCTTCCTGTGCTATGTGTATGTCTCATTTTTCTCAAGTCCATGCACTCCTACATAGGAGAGAAAGAAGGATACAGAAAAAGAAAAGTAGGAAGTCCCTGGGTCTAACCTCCAAAACCCATTAAACAGGACCATTTAACAGCTTGTAATCACTTCCCCTAAATAACAGAGTATTCAGTTATCCTTCAAATAACCAAAAAAGGGGGGCGGAGAAACACCCTCCCCACCCTCTGGACATGGGACTTCGCTCTCTTAAAATGACTTCCTGCTGATTTGGGTCGTAGTAACCCTGTTTGGGTCCCAAATAAGAATGGAAAAATGGTTAAAAATGTTAGTACAATCCTTTTATGTTCAGTCCTTCTGTTCTCAGCAGTTTAGATGTCCTAAGGAGTTTGTAGGCAGAAGCTGATCTTGCAGGCTTTACTGAGGTTCTGGCTGGGGCATTGTGTAGAGCTGAACGGTCTTAGCGATATTGAATTGGTGCGGTTGTAGGCTTTTGATGGAGACAGCTATTGAGGGAGTCTGTCAGGCTGAATCAACTGGGTCACTCGTCTTCTTTGGTGTCTGATTCTGTTTTCTGCTGAGGTTTCCGTTGTCCAGTTGTCCCTGGGTTCCTTGAATGGATGCTTTGATTCTCCTGGAAAGATAAGAACAGAGCCCTGCCCTAATCCTAACTCTGAGACAATTACCCTCTTTTTTTTTGGGGGGGGGCTAGGTAATATTTCTCCTGAAGCAAATTTGGTTTTTTGACAATATATAAAGTGTTATCTTTCAATCTGGGTTAAAGAAGAAATTATTTTGTTATTTTGGAGCTAAACCAGCTTTAGTGTATATATTTTGAGAACTCAAAGGACAATTTGTTTGTATTGAGTAAGCCTTTTGTAAGTAGCTTTTAAACTTAGGTCTTTCCAAATCCTATGTGTGTGTCTCTGCATTCTAACTATTGGGATCAGAGACCTGTGGTTCCCATCTGAAGGGATTAAACATGTGTTCCACCACTCCTGGATCGAAGTTTTTCTCTATTTAGAGTTTGTTTTGTATCAGGCTGACCTTGAGCTCTGAGATCTGCCTGTTTCTGTCTCTAGTGTGTTGGGATTAAGGGTGTACTCTTCTTGAATGATGGGATTAAGGGTGTGCACCCTCACCACCCTGTTCCGTGTAACTCTAGAATTTATAAAACCACTAACTCTATGGTGCTCCTCCTCTCTCTGCTGAAGTTAAAGGCATGGGTTAACACCACAATTCTCATGTATTTTACCTTAGCTCTACATTTTTTCGACACTTGGAGGTTTATAAAACCAGGTTGAACGGCTGTATCCTTTATTTTATTTACAGTGTTTTAACATTGTTACCTGCTTTTTTTAATTAATAAATTTATTTGTTTGTTGCTTCAGGTTACATCTTTATCATATTGTCCTCTTTTCCCGCTTCCCAGCCCCACCCTCCCAGGCTCTACCCCTTGTTCCTCTGGTGTGGAGTGTCCCTACATAACAGTCTCTCACCACAGATCAGGAGTCATATGAGGGCCAAGAACCTCTTCATTCACCGGGGGCCTATGAGGCAGTACTGCCAGTGAAAGGTGTCTCCTTGCTACTGGGGTAATACTAAAAAAAGAACAACAAACACACAAACCCACAAAAACAAAGAATAACAACAAAAAAAAGAGGAAAAAGGAAAAGGAAAAAGTAAAAGGAAAAAGAAAAAGAAAAAAAAAGTTTATGTCCATGTTTCTTTTGGTGTGTTGGTTGTAGTACAGATATCCTGTACAATATAGCTAAAATCCTACTATAAGTGAATAGATGCCATGTGCATCCTTCTGAGTCTGGGTTAGCTCACTCAGGATGAGCTTCTCTAGATCCATCCATTTGGTTGCAAATTGCATGATTTCATTGTTTCTGATAGCTGAGTAATATTCCATTGTATAGATGAACCACAGTTTTTTAATCCATTCTTCAGTTGAGGGACATCTGGGTTGTTTCCAATTTCTAGCTATTACAAATAAGGCTGCTATGAACATAGATGAGGAGACTCCCCTATGTCTCCATGAGGGGTCCTTTGGGTGTATACCCAGAAGTGGTATGGCTGGGTCCTGAGGCAAAGTTATTCCAAGATTTCTAAGATATCGCCAGACAGACCTCCATAGTGGTTGCACAAGCCTGCACTCCCACCAGCAATGGAGGAGGGTTCCCCTTTCTCCACACCCTAGCCAGCATGTGTTGTCATTTGAGCTCTTTATCTTAGCCATTCTGACCGTGTTAGATGGAATCTCAGGGTCGTCTTGAGTTGCATTTCTCTGATGATTAAGGATGTTGAGCATTTCTTCAGGTGTCTCTCGGCCATTAGGGATTCCTCCTTTGTGAATTCTCTATTTAGCTCCGTCTCCCATTTTTTGATTGGATTATTTCGTTTCTTGGTATTTAGTTTCTTGAGTTCTTTGTAGATTTTTGATAATAGCCCTCTATCAAATGTGGGGTTGGTGAAGATTTTCTCCCAGTCTGTTGGTTGCCGTTTTGTTCGAATGACAGTGTCTTTTGCCTTACAGAAGCTTTTCAGTTTCATGAGGTCCCATTTATTGTTGTTGATCTCAGGTCCTGAGCTGTTGGTGTTCTGTTCAGGAAGTTGTCACCTGTGCCAATGCGTTCGAGGGTTTCTCCTACTTTTTCTTCTAGTATATTTAGTGTGGCCGGCTTTATGTTAAGGTCTTTGATCCACTTGGATTTAAGTTTTGTACAAGGTGATAGGTATGGGTCTAATTTCATTCTTTTGCAAGTGGACATCCAGTTGGACCAGCACCATTTGTTGAAGATGCTGTGCTTCCATTGTGCGGTTTTGGCTTCTTTGTCAAAGATTAGTTGGCCATAGGTGTGTGGGTCCATGTTTGGGTCTTCAATTCGATTCCATTGATCCACTGGTCTGTTTCTATACCAGTACCATGCTGTTTTTATTACTCTTGCTCTGTAGTACAGCTTGAAATCTGGGATGGTGATACCTCCAGATGCTTTTTTATTGTACAGGATTGATTTAGCTATTCTGGGCTTTTTGTTGTTCCATATGAAGTTGAGAATAGCTTTTTCCAGGTCTATAAAGAATTGTGTTGGTATTTTGATAGGAATTGCATTGAATCTATATATTGCTTTTGGTAGGATAGCCATTTTTATTATGTTGATCTTACCTATCCATGAGCATGGGATATCTTTCCATCTTCTAAAGGCCTCTTCCATTTCTTTGATCGGGGCTTGAAGTTCTTGTTGTATAGGTCCTTTACTTGCTTGGTTAGAATTACCCCCAGGTATTTTATATTGTTTGTGGCTATTGTGAAGGGGGTTCTTTCCCTTATTTCTTTCTCGGTATATTTTTTTTTGTATAAAGAAGGGCTTCTGATTTTTTTGAATTAATTTTGTATCCAGCCTCCTTGCTAAAGTTGTTTATCAGCTGTAAGAGTTCTTTGGTGGAGTTTTTGGGGTCACTTATGTATACTAACATATCATCTGCGAATAGGGATAATTTGACTTCTTCATTTCCAATGTTTATCCCTTTGATCTCCTTTAGTTGTCTTATTGCTCTAGCAAGGACTTCAAGTACTATATTGAAGAGATATGGTGAAAGTGGACATCCTTGTCTTGTCCCTGAGTTTAGAGGAAATGCTTCAAGCGTCTCTCCATTTAATTTGATGTTGGCCACTGGCTTGCTCTATGTTGCCTTTATTATTTCTAGGTGTGGTCCTTGTATGCCCGTTCTCTCCAGAACTTTTAGCATGAAGGGGTGTTGGATTTTGTCAAATGCTTTTTCTGCATCTAGCGAGATTGTCATGTGGTTTTTTTCTTTCATCTTGTTTATATGGTGAATTACATTGATAGACTTTCGTATATTGAACCATCCCTGCATTCCTGGGATGAAGCCTACTTGATCATGGTGTATGATACTTTTGATGTGTTCTTGAATTCGGTTTGCTAGTATTTTATTAAGTATTTTTGCATCTATGTTCATGAGGGAGATTGGTCTGAAGTTCTCTTTCTTTGTTGTGTCTTTGTGTGGTTTTGGAAACAGAATGACAGTGACCTCATAGAATGAGTTTGGCAGTGTTCTTTCTGTTTGTATGTGGTGGAAGAGTTTGAAGAGTAATGGTGTTAGTTCCTCTTTGAAGGTCCGGTAGAATTCCGTGCTAAAGCCATCTGGCCCTGGGCTTTTTTTGGTTGGGAGATTATTAATGACTGTTTCTATTTCCTTGGGTGTTATTGGGCTGTTTAAGCTGTGAATCTGATTTTGATTTAGTTTTGGTAGGTGGAATTTATCGAGGAAATTGTCCATTTCACTTAGGTTTTCAAATTTGGTGGAGTATAGATTTTTAAAGTAGGACCCGAATATTTTCTGGATCTCCTCAATGTCTGTTGTTATTTCTCCCTTTTCATTTCTGATTTTGTTGATTTGGGTTTTTTCCCTTTGCCTTTTAGTTAATTTGGCTAGGGGTCTGTCTATGTTGTTGATTTTTTCGAAGAACCAACTCTTGGTTTCATTGATTCTTTGTATAGTTCTTTTTGATTCTAAGTTGTTGATTTCAGCCCTAAGTTTGTTGATCTCCTGCCTTCTGCTCTTCTTGGGCGTGTTTGCTTCCTTTTTTTTCCAATTCACCCAGCTTAGCTGTTAATTCACTAGTACGAGCTGTCACAATTTTCTTTTTGAAAGCACTTAGAGCTATGAACTTTCCTCGTAGCACAGCTTTCATTGTATCCCATAGGTTTGGGTATGTTGTGTCTTCATTGTCGTTGGATTTTAAGAAGTCTTTGATTTCCTTCTTTATTTCTTCCCTGACCCAGTGGTCATCCAGTAAGGAGCTGTTCAATTTCCATGTAAGTGTAGGCTTTGTGTTGATTCTTTTGCTGTTGAAGACCAGCTTTATTCTATGGTGGTCTGATAAGATACAAGGTGTTATTTCAATTTTTTTGTATCTATTGAGACTATCTTTGTGTCCAACTATGTGGTCGATTTTGGAGAAGGTTCGTGGGGTGCTGAGAAAAAGTGTATTCCTTTGTGTTTGGGTGAAATGTTCTGTAGATATCTGTTAGGTACATTTGTTTCATGATCTCTGTTAGACTCAATATTTCTCTGTTTGGCTCCTGTCTTGATGATCTGTCCATTGTTGTGAGTGGGGTGTTGAAGTCTCCCACTACTAATGTGTTGTGATCGACCTGCGATTTAAGTTTTAGAAGTGTTTCTTTTACGAAAGTAGGTGCCTTTGTATTTGGGGCA
Source organism: Lophiomys imhausi (assembly GCA_907164525.1). Taxonomy (NCBI): domain Eukaryota; kingdom Metazoa; phylum Chordata; class Mammalia; order Rodentia; family Muridae; genus Lophiomys; species Lophiomys imhausi. Next base: position 8,258,323 of record CAJQZJ010001969.1, read on the forward strand.
TAGATGTTCAGTATTGAGATTTCCTCTTGATGAATATTCCCTTTAATGAGTATATAATGCCCTTCTTTGTCTTTTTTCATTAACTTCAGTTGGAAGTCTGTTTTGTTTGATATTAGGATGGCTACTCCAGCTTGCTTCCTGGGTCCATTTGCTTGGAAAACCTTTTCCCAGCCCTTTACTCTGAGGTAGTGTCTATCTTTAGTAGTGAGATGTGTTTCTTGTATGCAGCAAAAGGACGGGTCTTGTTTGTGGATCCACTCTGTAAACCTGTGTCTTTTTAAGGGGAGTTGAGTCCGTTGATGTTGATGGATATTAGTGACCTGGGGTTTTTATTTCCCATTAGTTTGGTATAGGTGATGATCCTGTGCCTTTTTTGGTTTAGTTGCTGAGGGATTTTCTATTCTCTTTGTTTTCTTGGGTGAAGTTTTCTTCTCTGGGTTGGAATTTTCCTTCTATGATTTTCTGTAGGGCTGGATTTGTAGGTAGATATTGTTTAAATTTGATTTTTGTCATGGAATATCTTGTTTTCTCCATCTATATTGATAGAGAGTTTTGCTGGGTATAGTAGTCTGGCTGTCACCTATGATCTGTCAGGACTTGTAGGATATCTGTCCAGGCCCTTCTAGCTTTTGAAGTTTCTGAGGAGAAGTCAGGTGTAATTCTGATGGGTCTGCCATTGTATGTGACTTGACTTTTTCTCTTACAGCTTTCAATATTCTTTCTTTGTTCTGTACACTTGGTGTTTCAATTATTATGTGGCGAGAGGAGTTTCTTTTCTAATCTCATCTGTTTGGTGTTCTGTAAGCCTCTAGGATTTTTATTGGCATCTTTTTTTTTTTCAGGTTTGGGAAGTTTTCTTCTATGATTTTGTTGAAGATATTTCCTTGACCTTGGAGTCGGGAGTCCTCTCTTTCCTCTATACCTATAATTCTTAGGTTCTGTCTTTTCATTGAGTCCTTGATTTCTTGGATGTTGTGGGTGAGAGATTTTTTTAGCCTTCTCATTTTCTTTGGATGTTGTACTGATTTCTTCCATCGAATCTTCCATGCCTGAGATCCTGTCTTCCATCTCTTGCATCCTATTTTTGATTCTCACATCCGTAGTTCCTGTTCTCATCCCTTGATTCTCCACTTCGTCTTTTAACTCTGACTGTGTTTTCTTTATTATTTCTATTTCTATTTTCATGTCTTGTATAGTATTGTTCGTTTTGTACATTTCCTTCCCCAGCTTGCTTGTTTTTGTCTGAAAATCTTTCATTGCTTTGTCCTTTTCCTGTTCAAGCTCTGTCACCTTGGCTTGGAGTTCTTTAATGGTGTTGTTCATTGTTTTAACTTGTAAAATTGTGGCTTCTTTGAATTCCTTCAGAGATTTAAGTTCTTCTTGAAGGGACTCTATCACTTTCCATAATGCAGAATTGTCATCATTTTCATGTGTTTCTGTTGGTGTGAGGTCATCCGAATTGGATGAGCTAGGATAATTCTGCTTTGTTGGAGTCATATTTCCTTGATTTCTATTTTTTCTTGGAACTTTGGCCATATGGATGCGTTTAGCTGTCTGTTCTTGTCGTTTTCTCTGCTTGGATCCACAGGGGATGCTTTGGTGCAAGGAACAAGTTGCTTGGCTATCTGTCGTTGCTTCCAGGGGGATCTGAGGGTCACTGTGGTTTTAATATCCTGAAGCACTGTGAGCTGGTGCAGCCTATTCCCAGGTAGTGAGTAATGGTCCGGGATTGTTTCACTGCTCCCAATTCAGACTTCTCTATGTTGCACACTGAGTTATCAGCCTGTCATGGTTCTGATGGTATGTACCTGTTTGCCCAGGCACAGATTCTGTGGGCTTTGTTTTTCGTCACGGAGGCTGACAGGGCCCGGCTCCACACCTAATATGTCTGGATTTTCCAGAATACAGCTATGGTCCCCTGACTTCTGGTTTCTCTCTAGGCTTCTCGCCACAGGCCTGGCCCCTCAGCCCTGTCCGCCTGTGCCGGGTTCCCTCCCTGTCTGCTCAGCCGTGTGTTCGCGGATCCCCGGCCCCTCCCGCTGCCTTTGCGGGCCTCCCTCCCCAGCTGCTCGGCCGTGGGTGTGCGGATCCCCGGCCCCGCTCGCCGCCTGTGCCCGCCTCCCTCCCCAACTGCTCTGCCGTAGGTGCGCAGGGATTCGGCCCCTCCCGTCGTCTGTGCCAGCCTCCCTCCCCAACTGCTCTGCCGTGGGTGCGCAGAGCCCCAGCCCCTCCCGCCCACCTATGACTGCTCCCCCCCGACTGCTCTGCCTGCCGGCTTCCCACTCTCTTGGATCCTCCACGGCTCGCGCGGCTGCGGCCCACCCGCCGAGCGCCCTGTTTCTTCCTTGCTAAGACTTCCACTATCCCGCAAAGTTTCCTAAGTAGCTATAAGGTCTTCCTGAGGTGTGGGGAGCCCAGTAAGCTAGTGGGCGATCGCCATGTGGCCTCTGATTCTGCCTGATGTGAGTTGGGGTCGATCTTATCAGGCACTTCTCCAAATGGGAGTTCCCGAATCCCGGATTTAGTGGCTTCTGTGTCTGAAAGAGATGGGGGGAGAGCCTTACCCTGGGACTTTTAACAGTCCCTTGCGAGCTGTGAGTGTTCCCGGAGGGTCTACCCCCTCCTGTCTTTGCACAGTGTCCAATAACTCAGTGTTTTTTATGGCTCTCTTATTCCATGTTCAAAATGCGGCAGTGTAGGTCGCCGCCATCTTTGCCCCTCTAAATTTCCATATCTAACTCAACTTTCATACTAACTTGCATCACAATTTTGAAAACATCTTCTTACATCCATAACACTCTCTTGATTCCTAAACAACTCAAAATTTAATTATGAGACTCTAGCTATCTATTCTTCAACCACCTCAGAGACTTGAGAGGGATAAATATATCTGATTATATAGGAAGTTCAGGGTCTGCACATAGGTGTGTTTTGTTGGAGTCATATCTCCCTGACGTCTGTTGTTTCTGTTTTTTCTCTGACCTTTAACGATTTGGTTGTACTTTGGTGTTTGTTCCTGTTGTCTTCTGGGCTTTGAGCCAATGGGGGTGCTTTGGTGTAGCAGTAGTATTGCCTGGTGACCTGTCACTTTCCACTGGCTGGAAGAGGCCTTGTATTGAGGTTTTCAGTGTGTCTTTGAGAGCTCACCCCTTCCTGATTTGTCCTAATTGGGGCTCAGGTGAGGGGTTGTGATGGTGATGAGTTCCTGTAGATTCTTGGGATCCAACTGGTCTTCGTATAGATGAGAATGCAGGTTGGCAGGCCTCACGCTGTTGGGTGGGGTTGTAGCTCCCCTGCAGCTTACGTGTCAGACAGTGTTTGTGGTCCTCCCTGGCTGCTCACAGGGGGTTCTCAGGGTCTATGTGCATCTAATAGCTAGAAGCACTGTGAGCTGCTGCACTGTGAGCTGGTACAGCCTATTCCCAGGTAATGAAAAATGGCCTGGGATTGTTTTACTGGTCCCAAGTCAGGGCTCTCTATATTGTACACTGAGTGTTCACCTTGTAGTGGCTCTGGTGGTATGGTCCTGTGTGTCCAGGCACATATTCTGTAGACCCTGGAGGTTCCACGTTTGGGGGTTGAGGCCACCTGCTGGAGTCTTGAAAGGACTCGACTCCATGCCCTTAAGGTGAGTCACTCAGCAGTGTCCCCCAGGTTGAAAACTCACTGATCCAGGGGTTGCCATATATATGCTTAAACCATGGTTTCCCGCTGGAAGGGCCAGCACTAGCAAAAGGGTTTAGTAATTATTACCTCACAGTTTGCCCAGGGCTTGGACCCTGTGGTGGACAAATCTGCCTTCCAACCCTGCTACCTTTTCTGCCACTCTCACAGCTCCGCCTATGTTGGTATGGAGCTGGCTTTGGATACAGGCAAATAGGGCCACTGTCTACCAAGTTCTGGTACACAACAGTCGAGCTGCTGCGTAACCTGCAGCCAGAAGAGTATCCTGCTGCTCAGTCCCTCTCGGCGTTTTTTTCCCCCAATGCCTGTAAATCCAATCAAGGGTCGTGTATGTATGTCCTACACCCTTCTGGGGGGTCACAAATATGCCTGGCCGCTGGGCTGACACATTGTGGAACCATCAGCTGCTGTGTGCCCTGCTGCTGTGGCTTGAAGCACTCCCATGTGTCCTCAACCTTTTGCTAAATAGCTGGAATGCCTGTGTGGGATCTGGGGGGCCAGTAGGGTGGTGTGTAACCCTGTGTGGGGTTCGAATCTGCCCATTGGGTATTAGAATGCATCTTACCCGGTGTCTCTCCTGGTGGGTGGGGGTTCCTGATTCCCGGATTCAGCAGCTTCCATGCATGTACAAGAGAAGGGAGGGGAGTCCTACCCAGGGACCAAAGTACCTGGGTAGCTGGGTGAGACCCAGGGGGGTTGAGTCACTCAGATTATTGCACAGAGTCTTAAAACTCTGTGGCTTTATGGCTGTTTCCCCAAGTTCAAAATGAGTCCACGTGGGCTGCTGCCATCTTGGATCCCCCCTACTCTGCAGCTTTGGTGTCAGATGTCAGATGTCCAACAGCAGAGGAGATACACAAACTAGCAGATGTGAAGACATTTGTTAATATTCCAGAGCAACATCTTTTATTATCACTGACAAAAGTATTTTGTTGTTGTTTTGAAGTCAGTTGTTAAAAAATGATAGTGTTAATTATTTAGATCAACCACTGCACCATTTTATCATGGTCCTGGAAAATACAGTCTTTATATTATAATGTAGGTGGGTTTCCCCTTTGAAAATAAGCAGTGTTCAAGTTTCAAAAGCAGTTAAATACAGATAAATTCTTAAGTGATTTCTGTAGTGTCATCACTATCTGTTATAAAATGTTATAATTGCTTCCTTTTCAAGTTGGACCTAACAGGTTGCTTTTGATCAAGTAAAGTTAATTGACTAAAAAGTTGTCTCATGAAAGCCTTTCTAAATTAGTACTTTGTAATGACTTACTCAATACCTGTTCTCTTGAGAAGTCTCAACTTGTAGTTTGCTCCCTGTCAAAGTCATCTGTTAAATTGCTCAGCTGTTGCAGAAATCCATGACCTTAGAAAGTTGAACAGGAAGTATAAAAAGTTCACATCACATAAGGGTCTGGTAGCATTCTCTCTACTCCTCTGCCCACTGTGGCCAGGCACAGTGCTGAAGTGGCACTGGTCCATCAACCATCTTACCCTGTGGTAAAAGCCACTTGGGCACTTCATCTTATATGAGTGTTTATTTTCTGTCAGCATGACCCTTTCATGTTCTCAATTTTAACAACACAAGTGTACAGATATGTTTACTTTTAATGAAATGTAATGTTGAATAATGACAGTTTTTTAACATTCATTTATTACTTCAAGCTACATCTCCATTACCATCTCCTTTCTCCACCCCCTCCCAGTCCCACCCTTCCACACTCTACACATTATCCCACCCATCCCATCCCTCCAGTGTGGGTTACCTCCGTGTATCAATACCCCTTTAGTTCATTAGTCACATGAGGTCTAAGAGCTTCCTCTTGCACAGGGAGCATACATAGCAGTTGTACTAGGATGGAGTGTCCCATTGACAGGTAACCAAGTCCATGTTCCTGTTCTTTTGGGTCTAAGTGAATATAGCCATGTGTATCTTTCTGAGTCTGAGTTACCTCACTGATGATGAGCTATTCTAGTCCCATCCATTTGGTTGCAAATTGCATGATTTCTTTGTTTCTGATAGCTGAATAGTATTCCATTGTGAAAATGTACAATAGGTTTTTTTGTTATCCATTCTTGGGTTGAAGGACATCTGGGTTGTTCCCAGTTTCTAGCTATTACAAATAAAGCTGCTATGAACATAGTTGAGCAGATGTCTTTGTGGCTTGCTGAGGAATCTTATGGATATATGTCTGAGAGTGGTATTGTTTGGTCTTGGGGTAGAGCTATTCTAAGTTTTATAAGATATCACCAGACTGATTTCCATAGTGGTTGTACAAGTCTGCACTCCCACCAGCAATGGAGGAGTGATTCTCCTCTCCACAAACTCACCAGCATGTGCTGTCCTTTGAGTTATTTATCTTAGCCACTCACTTAGACAGGAGTGAGATGGAATCTCAGAGTCATCTTTATTTGCATTTCTCTGATGATTAAAGATATTTAATATTTCTTTAAGTGTCTCTCAGCCATTTGAGATTCCTCTTTTAGGAGTTCTCAGTTTACCTCTGTACCCCATTTTCCATTGGATTATTTGTTTTTTTGGTGTTTAATTTCTTGAGTTCTTTATAAATTTTGGATATTAGCCCTCTATCGTAAGTGGAGTTGGTGAAGATTTTTTCCAATCTGTAGGCTACTGTTTTGTTCTAATGACAGTGTCCTTTGCCTTACAGAAGCTTTTCAGTTTCATAAGGTCCCAATTTTTGATAGTTTGTTTTAGGGCTTTTGCTATTGGTGTTCTCTTTAGGAAGTTGTCTCCTATGCCAATGAATTTGAGGCTTTTCTGCACTTTCTCTTCTATTAGATTTAGTGTGTCTGGATTTATATTAAGGTCAGTGATCCACTTGGACTTAAGTTTTGTGCAAGGTGATAAACATGGGTCTATTTGCATTTTTCTGCATATTGACATCCAGTTAGACCAGCAGCATTTGTTAAAGATGTTATCCTTTTTCCATTGTACGGTTTTGGCTTCTTTGTCAAAAATTAAGTGGCTATAAGTGTTTCAGTTTATTTCTGGATCTTCGATTTGATTCCACTGGTCAACTGGTTGTTTCTAAATCAACACCATGCTGGTTTTATTATGATTGCTCTATAGTACATCTTGAAATCATGGATGGTGTTACCTCCAGATGTTTTTTTTAATTGTACAAGATTGATTTAGCTATTTTGTTTTTTTTTTTTTTGTATTTACATATGAAATTGAGAGGTTTTTTTTCTCAAGGTCTGTAAAGAATGTGTTGGAATTTTGATGGGAATTGCATTGAATCTGTAAATTGCTTTTGGTAGGATGGCCATTTTTATTATGTTGATCCTACTTATCTACAAACATGGAAGATCTTTCCATCTTCTAATATCCTCTTTAATTTCTTTCTTCGAGGACTTGAAGTTCTTGTTGTACAGGTGTTTCACTTGGTTAGTTAGAGTTATCCCCAGATATTTTATATTATTTGTGGCTATTGTGAAGGGTGTTGTTTCCCTAATTTCTTTCTTGGCCTAATTATCTTTTGTGTAAAGAAGGGGTACTTATTGTTTTGAATTAATTTTGTATCCAGCCACCTTGCTGAAAGAGTCTATCAGCTGTAGGAGTTCTCTGGTAGAATTTTTGGGATCATTTATGTATACTATCATATCATCTGAGAATAGGGATAATTTGACTTACTTTCCAATTTATATCCCTTTGATCTCCTTTAGTTGTAATATTGTTCTGGCTGGAACTTCAAGTACTTTGTTAAAGAGATATGGGCAGAGTGGGCATCCTTGCCTTGTCCCTGATTTTAGGGGAAATGCTCTAAGTTTCTCTCCATTGAATTTGATATTGGCTACTGGCTTGCTGTTTATCACCTTTATTATTGCTAGACATGGTCCTTGTATGCCAGCTCTCTCTAGAACTTTTAACATGAAAGGGTATGGAATTTTGTCATATGCTTTTTCAGCATCTAGCGAGATGATCATGTGGACTTTTTCTTTCAGCTTGTTTATATTGTGGATTACGTTGATGGATTTTCATACATTGAATGACCCCTGCATTCTTGGTATGAAGCCTACTTGATCATTGTGTATGATACTTTTGATATGTTCTTGGATTCAGTTTGCAAGTATTTTATTGAGTATTTTCATGTCTGTGTTCATGTGTGAAATTGGTCTGAAATTCTCTTTGTTCAGTCTTTTTGTGGTTTAGGTGTCAGGGTAACTGTGGGCTCATAAAATTAGTTTGGCAGTGTTCCTTCTGTTTTTATTTTGTGGAAGAGTTTGAAGAGTATTGGTATTAGCTCTTCCTTGAAGGTCTGGTAGAACTGTGTGCTGAAACCTTCTCACCCTGTGCTTTTTTGGTTGTGAGACTTTTAATGACTTCTTCAATTTCCTTAGGGGTTATAGGACTGTTTAATTTGTTAACCTGATCTTGATTTAACTTTGACAGGTGGAATCTAACAAGAAAATTTCCCATTTTGCTTACGTTTTAAAATTTTGTAGAGTACAGGTTTTTTGAAGTAAGATCTAAAGATGCTTTGGATTTCCTCAAAGTCTGTTGTTATTTCTCCCTTTTCATTTCTGATTTTGTTGATTTGGGTGTTTTCTCTCTGCCTTTCAGTTAGTTTGGCTAAGGGTTTGTCTATTTTGTTGATTTTCTCAAAGAACCAACTCTTAGTTTTGTCAAGTCTTTGTATTGTGCTCTTTGTTTCTAAGTTGTTGATTTAAGCCCTGAGTTTGAGTATTTCCTGCTGTCTGAAGCTCTTGGGAGTGTTTGCTTCTTTCTTTTCTAGTGATTCCAGTTCTGCTGTTAAGTTGCTAACATGAGCAGTCACAATTTTCTTTTTGAAGGCACTTAGTACTATGAACTTTCCTCATAGCACTGCTTTCATTGTATATCAAAGGTTTGGGTATGTTGTACCTTCATTTTTATTGAATTTTAGAAAGTCTATGATTTCCTTCTTTATTTCGTCCCTGACTCAGTAGTCATTGATTAGAGAATTTCAGTTTCTATGAATGTGTAGACTTTTTGTTATTTCTGTTGTTGTTGAAGTCCAGCTTTAATCCATGGTGGTCTGATAAGATACAAGGGGTTATTTCAATTTTCTTGTATCTGTTGAGGCATGCTTTGTGACTGACTATATGGTCAATTTTGGAGAAAGTTCCCTGAGGTGCTGAGAAGAGGGCATATTCTTTAGAGTTTGGGTAAAATGTTCTATAGATATCTCTTAGGTCCATTTGATTTATGACCTCCTTTAGTCTCATTATTTCTCTGTTTGGCTTCTGTCTCACTGACCTGTCCATTGGTATGAGTGGGGTGTTGAAGTCTCCCACTATTAGTGTGCGGGGATCAATGTGTAGTTTCAGATTTAGTATTGTCTCTTTTAAAAATGTGGGTGTTTTTTTTTTTTTTATTTGGGGCATACTCAGTATTGAGATGTCATCTTGATGACTTTTTCCTTTCACAAGTATGTAGTGTCCTTCCCTATCTTTTTTGATTAATTTTGGTTTAAAGTCTATTTAATTGGATATTAGGATGGCTACTCCAGCTTGATTCCTTGGACCATTTGCTTGGAAAACATTTTCCCAACCCTTTACTCTGAGATAAAAATCTATCTTTGCTGGTGATGTGTGTTTCTTGTGTGCGGTAATATGATGGGTCTCATTTACAGATCCATTCTGTAAGCATGTGTCTTTTTATTGGTGAGTTGAGTCCATTGATGTTGAGAGATATTAATAACCCTGGTTTGTTATTTCCTGCTATTTTGATGTAGGTTGTGCTATTGTGTTTCTTTTGGTTTAGTTGCAGTGGAGTTATTTGTTTCCTGTGTTTTCTTGGCTTTAGTTACCTTCTCTCAGTTGTAATTTGCCTTCTAGGATCTTCTGTAGAGCTGGATTTGTGGGTAGATATTGCTTGATTTTGGTTTTGCCATGGAATATCTTGTTTTCTCCATTTGGTGTTTGAAAGTTTTGCTGGGTACAGTAGTCTGTGCTGGCACCTGTGTTCTCTTAGGACTTGTAGAACATCTGACCATTCCCTTCTGGCTTTTAAATTTTCTGTGGAAAAGTGGGTGTAATTCTGATGCATTTTCCATTATACATTACTTGATCTTTTTCTCTTACAGCTTTTAATATTCTTTCTTTGTTCTGTGTATTTGGAGTTTCAACTATTATGTGGAGGGAGGAATTTTTTTTCTGATCCAATCCTTTTGATTTTCTGTATGCGTCTTAGAATTTTACCAGCATCTCCTTCTTTAGGTTTGGGAAATTTTCTTCTATGATTTTGTTAAAAATATTTCCTGGTCCTGGGAGTCTGGAGTCTTCTCTTTTCTCTATGCCTATAATACTTAGGTTCTGTCTTTTCATTGAGTCCTTGATTTTTTTTGTATGTTATGGGTGAGAAATTTTCTAGCTTTCTCGTTTTCTTTGGATGTTGTACTGATTTCTTCCATCGAATCTTCCATGCCTGAGATCCTGACTTCCATCTCTTGTATCCTATTTTTGATAGTCATATCTGTAGTTCCTATTCTCTTCCCTTGATTATCCATTTCCACTCTTAACTCTGACTGTGTTTTCTTTATTGTTTCAATTTCCATTTTCATGTCTTGAATGATTTTTTCATTTTGTACATTTCCTGTTCCAATTTGCTTGTCTTTGCCTGGGTCCACAACCTTTCGCTAAATAGCTAGAACGCCTTTGTGGGATCTGGGGGGGCCCAGTCAGCTGGTGAGTAACCCTGTGTGGGGCCCGAATCTGCCCACTGATATTAGAGTGGATCTTACCCGGCATCTATCCTGGTGGGGGTTCCCAATTCCTGGATTCAGTGCTTTCCATGCATGTCCAAGAGAGGGGGGTAGAGTCTTGCCCAGGGACCTTTAAAGGTCCCTGGGGAGGGGGGGGAGGGGGGGGGGGGGGGGGGGGTCGAGTCACTCAGAGTTTTGCACAGCATTTCATAACTCTGTGGCTTTTTGGCTGTTTTCCCCAAGTTCAAAATGTGTCTGCGTGGGCTGCCGCCATCTTGGATCCCCCCCGTCAGTGACTTTCATTAACCAATCAAGAGAATGCCTCAGAAGGGGTGGTAACCAGATCTCAGCATTGAAATCAGCCTATCAGATCTTCCTCAATACCCCCTTCTGCCTTAAAGTGTACCCAGACAGTGTACCTATCTTACTATGTTTACCGATGCTACTGGCAAAATATCTGGGTGAAGTAGGGAGGCTAGGGACATGGAGGTTTAGCCTATTACAGAAGGGTGAGCACAAAGACAAAATAAAAATGAAATTCAAGTTAATCATGAGCATAACCATGAGTAATTTTTAAAACTTTTGGTTTTTGTTTAACAGTTTATAATATTTTTCTTTATTCCTGATAATTTCATAAATAAACACAATAAAACATTATCATATTCACCTCAACCTTCCATTCCAATCTCTCTAACAAAATTTTGCATCTTCATATTCCTTGTGTTGTCATTTTCATGGGGCATAACCAGTGCATGGGTTTTAGCACTCAACATCGTGACCAGGGTGTCAATAAATCCTTCACCTCACAGAACACTATTTTTATTTTTAATAGTTTAAATTGGCCACAGAGTATCCCAATTAATCAGATAATACTGATTTATTCTGTAGCTCAGAGCTTTCTATGTTTTGTAATTACTTTAATTCCTACTTACATTAACTGATGTACTGATTTTCCCAGTGACTTGTGAGGAGTTGAACCAATTATTTCCCCAAAATAAGGCTCATGGAATAAGGTCTCTCTCTTAGAGTCCCTTGTGCCATGGTTTTATATGTATAGCCATCCTGAAATTCTCTGTGACCTGCATGCACTTGGTCTTAAAGTAAACATACACCTTATTTTCCTTAATCCAGGAAGATGTCAGCCTGAGAAACACTTTTACCCTTTGAGCATTGACCTTGTATGTTTGGTTGTGAGTTTATTCTTTGTCTAGCACTTATGAGGGTGTTGTGTGTAGTAAACGGCTCAATAAACACAAAATAGAAGGAATATGTAGGAAACATTTGAAAATGGTTACATAAAATGCAAGAACAGAATGGTAAAGATTAATGCTATAGAGGCAAATAAGCAACTGCTGCACTTGGTAAGAGATGTGACTTCATGTCAAAGGTGAATTTCATAACTACACCATGATCTATTGAATATTTGGAATTAAGTAGTGTTATACACATGACAGATGTTGAGCAAGATGATCTAGCTGACTTTCTTTCTACCTCTAACATGGGGGTGGATGGAACAATCTCCAGACAAGCTCTAGAGTGGGCACTAGGTAATGTCACTACTGTTCTGATGGCTGTAATTGTCCAGTCATTTGAATATAGTATCCCAAGTGTCCTTTGCCCCTCTTCAGTATTTTCTCATTAATTTACATTGAAACTATGAAAGTACTAATGTGAAATAGCTTTAAATTATGTTTTCTTTGATCTTGTATTATTTTATACACATGTATTTTCCCCTTTTCCCTGACTGCTTGCCTTCATGGATTTCTCCCTTCTTCTCTTTCATTATTATTATTATTGTTCACTCTTTCTTTTCCTTCTGTCTCTTTCTGCATTTTTCTCAATTGTCTTTTTTCCTCAAGCAGATATTATTCTAAATTTCCGAACAACTTACGTCAGCAAGTCTGGCCAAGTAATCTTTGAAGCGAGATCCATTTGTATCCACTACGTCACTACTTGGTTCATCATTGATTTGATTGCTGCCCTGCCCTTTGACCTCCTGTATGCTTTCAATGTCACAGTGGTGAGTAGAGACATCTTCCACATGGCCTTCAAGTGCTGTGTTTGATTCTCACATATTTGGTGTGAAATGTCATTGGCAGTCTGTGCTCCCTGCGGTTTGTGACCTCTGTATTAAGGATGCTAAAATGTCCAGCAACACACATGCCAGATGTCCACTTGAGGAATTGAATTCCTTTTGATATCTTCTTTCAATACTCAGAACCTGAGATAGCATAAACGAAAGAAAGCCTGAATTTGTCATACATTTTGACTCACTAAACTCACTTCTATCCCCATATGTGGGGATAGAAGCATCACTTTAGATTCCCAAAAGAAACTGGTTGGAAATTTTGGTGGGCAGTGCAAAACATTCCTTCTCCTTTTATGATCTTTAACTCTGTTTCTCTTCATAATTTCATTATTCATTAACAAAGTTAACTGAAGGCTGATCAGACAAAGAGGAATCCTGGATTAGAGTAAGGGAATTCAGCCAGTTACACTTATACATTTATACCACAGTATAAAATGAGATTCTTGAGTTGATTAACAGTTGTACTTCCTGTTCTTTCTTCTTCTAAGCCTCTTATCATCATGTCTCATCACAAGGAGAAAAGTGTTCCACTTGCCATAGTAACTATTTTTACATGCCGTGATGGATATTTTTTAAAACCATCAATTGTTTCATTATAATAAGAGAGTTGTTTAGGAAGATCAATTTTGATTTGGCACAGGATTTTTACTGTAATAACCTACTTTAGCCTGTGAACAAATGTATTGAACATTAGTACAAATTAAACAAATTCCCCTATTAGTTGATAGGTCTTTCGTGTAATTCATATCCCCTTTGAAGAATTTGATGACCTGTTTTCCCAGAGTAGCAAATTGATCAGAGTTTCAAATGTAGACACTATAAGCTTCAAGATAAATATACAACTTCAGTTCTAGCTGCTTAATTCAGGCTTATATATTTGTTAATTGCCTGTGCTGTATAAATTTTACTTTCTGTCTTTTTATAAATTTTTTTATTTACGAGTTTGAGAGTAACATCATTATGAGGAAAGCTAGCAATAAAAGCTAGCACATAATATCAATTAGAACAACACTGAGTACTTACCTGGACTTTCTAAAGTACCTTTTAAGATTGAATTTGTCTAAATAAGTACTATAAGAAAATCACAATGACTTCAAACAGTGATTTTCAAAGCTATAAAATAATCTGAAAGGAGTATATGTTACAAAATGCTTACTAAGTCTTCTGAATTCTATGGTAACATTCTGTTTAATACAATTTGACTTTAAATTAATTTGCTGCTTAGCTACCAAATATTAATAGAACTTTTATGGTCAATTTTTCTCTGGGACTGAAATAAGATAATTATAAATATGTATATGTAATATAGAATGATAGTTATATACAAGGAATATTTATTATATGTTTCTATATTATTATTATCATCATTGCCTAACAGAGGATAGTCTCTTATTTGCTTAGTACTTCACTGAAACCAGACAGCCAGGGCTACACAAAGAAACAGTCTGGGGGGGGGGGGAATGTATATATGCATATATGATATGTGTATGTATGTTCACACACACACCGTCTTGGGAATCTTGGATAAATGCTTTCTGAATATTGCAAGTCAGAAAGAAAAAGTTCTTCTGGGAGAAGGAACTTTCTACCAGAGACACTGCTCGTACTTTTCACAGGCCCAGTTATTTATTTAAAAAGCAGTACGAATATGCTATCTTTAACCAAGTTAATAAGTATAAGATGTTCTATTTGAACAGAAAAACTTGTTCAAGATACTCTGTCCTTTTTCCAACAAAACGTGAGAAAGAACAACTTATAAGAAATGTTCTTAGTCATGCAAACTAAAAATAAGCCTGCTTCTACCAGATTTTAAATGTGTCCAGTGAATATATCTCCATAGAAGAAACTCAAAATGCAGTACAGCCATCAGAAAGTGGTCTATAGGTTTTGGCTCTATCTGTTACTAATTGCCCATGGCAAATATTTTTAATACATCCAGATACTCACATGTAGAAATGTACTGTGCGTCTCACTATGAAACGTTCTGTGACAGACAAAATTAAGAATGACATGTAAAATGGAAAGTCAAGATTATGGATTATTTACCATCTGAACATAAATCAAAACTTCACAAAATGGACACACACCCAAAAATAGCTTACAATTCTTGAGCAACTTAAAAAGAAAACATGTCTATCAAATGCTTTGGCTACTATCTGGCATCAGGAAAAATCTTTTATTCCCACCTCTCTCTCACACACATACTTTTGTTTCCCCAACTGACAACCAGGAGATGGTTATGTCCAATTGGTAACAGTGGAAACTGCTGCTGGATACCTTGCATATAGATATGCTTGTCCACAAGTACCCTATAATTTTCATTCATGAAAAATTCAGCATAACTTTCCCAAAAGGATTAAGAATCATGAACTCCCACATTCATCAAAAGCCTGAATCCTCATTCACAGCAGAAAGCTATTGACTCTGGTGTGAGGAAGGCTAGTAATAATTTTTGTTTGAAATGTCCCAGGATATGTCATTTTGAATTGGATGGAGTTCACATATCCTACGTGTGGAAATGGCCACAGAAGGGAGGCTCCACATTCTTTCTTTAACTACCTCCTCTGAGGCCAGAGAAAATGAGGCATCTGCATCAACTTCATACTCAGATGATCTACTCCATTGAGAATTCCATACCAGGCTTGATTTCACTTAACCTGTCTGTCAAATATATCTACCCATCAAGCAAGCATCATTCACAATAATTCTCTAAATGACAAAGAAGAGATTATAAAATACTTGCATGTGGTTACTCATTCCACACTAACTTGATAAACTGTAGAAGAGATGTTGACTCTGAAGGGAGAGAGGAAGTTAAACTTGACCATAAAGAGTATCAAGAAGTAATAAAAGAGCTGCCAGATTCACAGGTGCCCTTAATACTCTCTTCTCTTTGGGCCTTCGAGATGACTCAGCAGCTAATGGTTCTTGCCTACTGAGCCTGGTGACCTGAGTTACATCTCAGCGGCCCCAATAGTGGAAATACAGAACCCAACTTCTAGGAGTTACCCTGTGACTTTCACACATGAAGGGTACCTGTGTGAAGGCAGGCAGGCAGGAAGGTATGCAAGCAGGCAGAAAAAGGGAAGAGAAGGGAAGATGAGAGGAGGGGAGGGGAGGGAAGAGAAGGTTGAAAGAGGAGGAAAAGAGTTTAAATAAAGATTGCATTGTATTTGAGTGCAGAATAATTCACAAGAATAGAATTGAACACAATTTTGTTGTGAATATTTTTTATATGCTGAGATTTGAGTATCTTATATCTTAATGATCTCTCTATTCTTTTCTCTTTTTGTCGATTCCTTCTTATATCAATTATTTGCTATCTTTCAAACAATGTGTATTTTTCTGCTTATATTTTTCTTAAAGATAAGGCAAGTTGAGTAACAGAGAAAATAATTGAAATCAATCAACCAGCCAACTGATTTATAGGCAATCCTCCCTAAAGACACTGACCTTGTATGTGATTATATTCTGTAAAGGGGAGATTCATTATAGTCACAAGCTATAAACACACCTCCTCTGCCTCTAGTTTCCTCCAACAACTTAAATGGCCAATGAGTCTGTCAAACTCTATTCCTATGTGAGTTGATATTCTGTGTTTTCTAATTTATAATGTTCTCTGAAATTCTGTGAAAGTGGATAGAGAGCATGTATTAGGTTCACCTCTTGTTACCACTAATTCTGAGTATGCCCATGTTTACCAATAGTGTGTTTCTTTCAATTATCCCTAATTTCAGGAACATAGCCCTTAAGTTGGAAGACTGTAATTTAACTGTAGGAAAAGATGGCATAGGAGATGCATCAAAAGTTTCCACTCCACTTAATTTTGGTTTTACAACACTCCAGAGAGAAGTTCAGGGTCTGAATGCCTCACTTGAATGTTTTCTCTGTTCATTGATCATGGTAGAAACCAGGTAGCAAGTAATACAGAAGGTGTCACTGGTTCTTGAATATGAAGTACTTATTTGAGTTTATGGTTAAGCTGACTTAAAGAAATGAATCTTTCCAGGTCAGCGTGGGTTTCATGAAAACCTAGCCTCAGAAAATGAATACTAGAAAAATTTTAAGTTCAAATTACTTTTATTATGAGTTTCTAAGATTTCACTTAATATGTATGTATTACTGTTACAGCACAAATATATTATCTGTAGAGGGAAAGTAGAATTGACAGAAAACATGTCCAAGATGACAGAAAATTCCTTTACTCAGTATGTGTTAGTTGTGTATATGTCAGGTAGAAAACAAAGTCAATTATAATTAATAAAGTTAAGTTTTTGAAGGAAAAGTTAAATTACCTCTAACTTTCAGCCTACCTTATTTCATCCTTTCACTTCTGTATATAGTATCAGAGGAGCAGAAATATTCATCAGCACAGCTACTGCAGTGAAACCACCTTTGTTCTTCATTTCAGGAACTTTGCACTTTGGGTATGGGTTTCATAAAACTCTGTGCTGTGAATGTAGCTTCCCAGCTATGCTGCTCTGTCCCCACCACAGGTGTCCCTTGTGCATCTCCTGAAGACTGTTCGGCTGCTGCGTCTTTTGCGTCTCCTACAGAAACTGGACCGTTATTCTCAGCACAGCACAATTGTCCTCACCCTGCTCATGTCCATGTTTGCTCTCCTTGCACACTGGATGGCATGTATCTGGTATGTCATTGGAAAAATGGAGAGGGAGGACAACAGCCTTCTCAAGTGGGAAGTTGGTAAGGACTTCTGTCACATTATCCACTTTTAGTTAGAAGGGAATTTTGTATAGACTTTGGGGAAAGTGAAAGATGTGTTTCTGAATATATTATTCTATTCATTAATTTATTAACTTTTTATTATACTATGTTACATAGGCCATTTTTGTCTGTGTATATAATATATATTCGATGCATTTTTAATACTCCATCTCTCTCTTCTTCAATACCCCTTTCCCACTCATGTCAATACTCTTTGTCCTTTACACAATCTTTTAAATAGCATTCCTTCTTAGTGATTTTTTTTCAATTTTACATACAAGTGAAGAAAGTCTCCTCAAGAGCCTTGCATTGTCATCAAAATTAATCAGATTAATTTTTAGACTAAAGAAATTGAAATATATATAAGTTGTTCAAAATGTCCAGCAAGGCTGTGGAAGTGTTGGGATCAATGTGCAATCATACCTTGTCATCTTCCAGTGCAGAGCTAGTAGTAGTAAATCATGGGCTCCAGTACCTTTCACTAAGCTGTTGAACCACAAGAAAACAATCATTTATATCTAAGTTGGTCTTCTAAGGGAGATGAGCCTTTCTTTTTCCTATTAGGAAAGTGAACTACTGAAAGGGAATATCATACATAGAGGATCAGTGTGACAGAGAAGACAGGATGATTTACAAATATTTGTAAATATTTGTAACATCTAGTAGTAGTTCCACAATCCATGAAAGTTTGGGAATTCTCTTTCAAGTGTTACATAATTTTGCATAAATGAATATGAAGTGTGAAGCACACGAACACATTTTTAAACCCATGTTAACCACAGAAAATTTATAGAAAATAAAATTCTCAAGAAGTAGATACCTTCTAGCCTAAAATAGCCACCATCTTTTCACAGTCCCACTCTATAGAACTTCTGTTGTTTTTATTTTTGTTTTAACATTTAATCAAAAGAATCTATTTCTTATTTGGCTGAAATTCCTTCTCTTGTCTACTCCATCAATAGTCAATTTTGAACTTTTGAATGGAACTCAAACCTTTGCAGGGGGCTAAGTCACAAGAGACTCCTGGAGAGAGAAGTGCCCAGTGTATCCAATTGCTAAGTCAGCTTGTGCTAAGAACATCCTATGGTGACTGTCCTAAATGCCACTCTCTCACCACAAGGTGTGAACAACGCCTTTGCAGGGCATCCCTGAAAGGCAAGACAGAGATTTTGAAGAGGCAGTTAAAGAAAGTTAATTTCACTAAATGACCTTGTTCTTTTGAACTGAGCTCCACAAAGTAACTGATGTATTATGATGATTTTCTTCTCAGAAGGGATTTCTTTTCTTCCTTTTCAAAGCACATTTAAAATATCTTGCTATAGTTCTGGATTCTCAGAAATGAATGAAGGACATAAATAAAACTGTAGAGTGGAAACAAAGGTGTCCTAGATTTAAAAGAAAAATAAGATTCAACTGTAGAAAGGGAGAGGGAAAGACATAGGTGGGAGAATGAAGGTCTGACTTTCACTGATACTGTTTGCCTCCCTCAGGTGTTCCAGTGTTGTCCTAATGGTTTTCAGTGACCTGCAGGATTAGATGTCTGCCCTTTGTTTTTGGTCCATATTAAAATTCTGTCTTGTGGTCATCATCTGAATCTATCTTAGGGCTGGCCTGATTTTCTTCAGGCCACCGACCTGTACATTCATATTAATTCGTAAGGTTTTTCATCTGAGAGTCTTTAACTAGGGAAATCCAGCCTCCTCACACTTTCAAATGGAATTAGAGAAGGAATGCTTTTTATTACACTGCTACCATGTTTGTTGGCTACAGACATGTGATCTAGATCTTGTTTTACTCCTCAGGAATATGCAGAGTTGCTTGCCTCTTTCTAAGAAAGGGAGAGCCAGCAACCTGAAGTGTACTAGTATGAGCCCCAACCTTGGCTCTAACGTCAGAGTTCAGTATAACACAGAGGTTGTAAGCACAGTGTCAACCAGCAAAGGCAGAAAGGCACACTGCAGTGGCAGGAAGGTGTGGCGCTCACATCTGTAAACTTCTTCTGGCCTCCCTAAACAACTATTAGATTTTCACTAATTCAGTTCAGCAGTCTGGACCACAATTTTCTCGTCTACAAAATAAGAACTGCACTAACCAGAAAGGTTTTTTTTCTATATTCCATGATATATAGTTCTCATGAAAACACAAATTCAAAATTGTGTGCTTCCTAAGAGTATATGAAATATATATTTTTATCACAGGTTAGCATCCATTGACCATCTGCTGCAACCACCTAATATCAGCTAGATTGAGGGTGTATCTGGAGGTTTTTCTAAGACAATGGCTTGTCACAGAATCACTATTTTTACTCAGATAAGGTAAAAGTAATTCTCTTTGGAGAATTAGATTTCCTATCTAAATACCACTTGGGATGTGATTAGGAAGGGGGGCATGCTCATTATGTCTGTAAATATATTTGGACAAGGTTTGGCAAGGACTTACTTATGTCATTTGTGCCCTTATTAAATCATTTACCAGCTGAGATTTGTCTGCATATTAATCAATCAGAGCTTTTCTACCTGATAGTTTATTTTTACTTCATAATTTCCTTTCAGTAGTAGTAACTTTCATCCGTTTCTTTGTTTGTTTGGTTGGTTGGTTGGTTTTGCTCCAATTACCATAAATCAAAAATTCATCACATAAATAAAATCCTGTTAGAGAACACATTGTTCTCTACTTTTGTGGCTAACATACCCAAGGGTGTGGCAGGTTCTGTTTCTTCAGCAAATTGTGGAACAGGAACACATTTAGTCTCATCTGATCTGCAGCAGTAGCTGTGCCTGTTAAATACTCAGAACAGGGGTCTGGAGTCCTGGCAGAAGGATGTCTGCATAGGTTTGTTTTTTTTTTTTTTTAATTTTTTTTCTTACAGTGTGGGAAGAAAAGAGGTAATGCATAAATTAAGATAGTAGCAGTTTGATTTGTAGTGCACCCTCTAGTCCATTGGTGCAGTGCTGAAAGAGAGGGGGAGATTAAATTAAGATAATGAGTTGAAGGTCAGACAAATGCTGTTTTTACTAGCTGGCATTATCCTAGGAGTATCTGTGGGGCTGTAGAAGCGAAAGGAGATGGTTGTTAGGCAGCTCTCAATCCTGGTGTTGTATCCTTTGTTAAGTCACCTGTATTAAAATAAAGTAAGACAGAGGGAAGGGCTGAGAATCATATAACCTATATAAGATAGCTGAGGAAGTGTAACATTGTTTTTGACCTGTGTAAAAAGATTTTTGTACGTCTTGGTAACTTTAAAAATTGACTGTATTAGTACAGAAGCATTAGAAATCAAATCCTTGTTAATCCTGTTTTTATGGAAGAAATAAGTTAGTTTGGAGGTTGTTAATTGCCCAGATGTGTTATTATAAGATATACATGGAGCTTGTCTGCAAAAGATAAATTGGTTTAATTGGATCGTCTGTTTTGACCTGTGGGCTGGATCTGGAATTGAAAGATTATATTATGGTGATCTGTAAATAATTTTTGGTTTAAAAGCATGAACTTTTTAAGCTGCAGCTGGGATGAATCCTTTCTCCAGCCCCAGGTGGGCTTATCAAGGTGGGGGACTAGAACCCAGTGCCATGCCTAGGCCCAGAGAGCTGCTGTGGACCTCAGCTATGGAGTCCAGGAAAGTACAGTCGGCACTTTGCCCGGGCTAAACAGGCAGTTATGGGTTGTGCCCTACCTGGGTCTGGATAAGCACCCAGGATATGGTGGAGAGAAATCAGTGTAGAACAGGGGGTACAGTTTCTTGTCCAAACAGCCACTGTGAAACAGACCAAAGGAGGGAGACAGGCTCCGGGTTTCGGGGGAGGGGGTAGGGATAGAGTCTAGGAAGCTAGGTCTGAAGGGAGAGTCAATTCTATCTCCAGTCAAAATTCTGTGGAGTAATGCTGTAAAATATTAAAAAAAACAAAACAAAACAAAAACAAAAACAAAAACGACAATCTGATATTGCAATGATTCAGCCCTAGTGGGCCTGGAGTGGCTAATCAGAGAGGCTTCTGGCTCCTTGCAGTGCCACCAACAGTGGAGGGACACAGGCACCTTCACGGCCCTTGGCTTGCGTAGAGAGGCCCAGTTGAAGTTTAGACAATGTGGGAGGGGGCATATCAGGCTGTGTGAGCACTGCCAGTGTAGTTTCAGATTTTCTCTGGTCCCTCTGGTCACTGCCAGGTGGGCCCTTAAAAGAAAAGTGGGCATGCAGCTGTGGATCAACTCGTTCTTTTACAAGTAGTACCTGTTGTTCACCATTGGGACACGTGGACACTGGGAGAGGGGAATTACATCAGCTGCTGCCAAATGTCTCAGGTGCCATGCCATTCTCTGAGATTATCTAGACCAAACCTGGTGTACAATGGTTTGAAGAGAACATGGCAGCTTCTGGGACATGGAGAGGTGAATCACATGATGCTGAGGGCCCACATGACTCTCTGGTAAATTTCTTTATACCGGGATTTAACTGAGCCTGTATTCTCATCTGTACTGCCTGAGTTCTTTTAAGTCTGCAGCTTGGTATGGTTACCAATTAAATGGCCTATTTCTCGTGGGGTTAACATTAAGTGGAGATGCTTGGGATCCCTGTAGTTCTTTTTTTTTTTTTTTTTACTTTATTTTTTATTTCTTCAAGTTACATCTCAATT
>CAJQZJ010001969.1:8280552-8291141 GCA_907164525.1 Lophiomys imhausi
ATGCTTATCCTCTACTTGGAGTAGAATAGGGTTGCCGTCAGGCGCTGATATGTCTCGATATAAAAAAAAATCTTGATTTAAGATAACATCTTTGAATGCCATATTCTGCAGATCTCAAGGGGTTTTTGAAGATGCCCTATCCATCTCTTGTATTTAGATAAGCAAATGTTGCTTGTCTCTTAGCAACTTGATTACTGGGTAGTTTAGAGAATATCTGTGATAGACTGTGGGGATCCCTGTAGTTCTAGCTGCAAGTCACAAGTAGAGGATGGAGCAGAGCTTGATGGGGTTTTAATCTGAAGTTTCTTTGCTTCTGTTACAGAATCATAGAGATTGTAAAGCTGTTTTGAGGCAGAGTCGGGGTTGAGAGGCCATGGAGCTATGTGGCTTCTCTCTTTTTTTTTTTTTTTTTTTTTGGTTTCCTGAAGGGTGTGGTTTTGCTGCCTTGGGGAAGGGAAGCATGGGCCACTCTCTCCCAACAGAATGGGTGGAAGAGGGCCACTGCTTCTGCCTATATATTTTTATTATGGAATCCTTTGGGGGGAGCTAAGTTGTTGGAAGGAGGGAAGAGAGTTAGGTGGGGCTAATGATTTGCATGGCATTCTTGTTATAGTTCAATCTCAGTGGAACCTCCAAATGTTATAATCTAATCTCGGTGGGACCTCCAAATATTATAGTCACCAATAGCCACACAAACCATTCAGTCATCGATCTCAGTCGAATATTGATTACTATTGAATGCACATCCCAAAACTAGTCATGGCCATCATGACCATGGTCACAGAAGTCTCAGAGCCCAACTGTGACATCGGTTTGCTCCCAAAGCAGGGTTTTTATAAGAAAAACCATATCCAGGTAACAACCAGGTAATCAGGTCTAGGAAACAAACCTCATCCAGGTAGCAACCAGGTTCATGTGTGAAAAAACTACATCCAGGTAACAACCAGGTAGGAAGCAAGGTGATGGAAGCATTACATCATTTTGACTAGCTAGACACAACATTTCTAACTGACCTTTAATTTGATTGGTCCCAAGTGGAGCTGTATTTGGGACTCTTCAGAGTGTCAAGGTAACAAAGTAACCAAATATGAGTAATTTCATCTTATAACTAAACTGTAGACTGAAGACAAAAATGGCTTTAGTTATACTAAGAGCTAAAGCAGGCCTCAACAATTCCCTCCAAGTCATTGCAGGGTATGGGTGTGCATACAATTTTTATTTCCTATGTTATTGAATGAAGGGAGCGAGAGCTGCTGTAGGGCAGTCTTTAAGGCTCTTGCTCTCAGACTCATTTAGCTCAGTAGCTTTTTTGGTGGAGTCTGTTTCAAAAGGTCCAAAGCGTTCTCTGCTGCTATGATGGGCATGAAATGATTGGAGGGGGTTCTTCCTTCCTGGCTATTTCCATCTCTGGTGAGGGAAGTGACTTGTGTTCACATGTCAGGGTTGTAAATATCACTCTTGGCCATCTGCTGCAATCTGAAGCACCTTTTTACCTCATATTCCTTTAAGAGAAAATATATTTCCTTAACCTGAGGGTCTTTTCTGCATGGTTAATGTTTCTCATTGTGAAAAAGGGAAGGAAATTTTAATTCTAGAGAAAAACGGAGTGAGGACTTGGTGGGCACCCTTTTTTTTGAGTTTGAATCGGAGATCGTGAACATATGCAGATGTCAAGCATATCGGTTGTAGCATATAGGTAGTGGGGTGTGCCAAGCAAGGGGTGGGTGAATGTCCGCATCTGTGCGGTGGAGATCTGGCTGCACTTATCTCCAACATTCCACTGGATACAGGGCCAGGATAGAGAGAACTCAAACATGTAGCACCATGGTGCCTTTTTTCCCCATGATCTGGAGGCAGGACCATTGTGGTCACCCACCTGATTCAAGGACAATTACTCATGGCCAGAAAAAAAATATGGTGGGTCCAGGAAAGTGCCAGCACAGTTGGAGAAAGCTCTCTCCAATGATGGAATCACAACAACTCTGAGGCAGCATATTTAATAAACCTGGAATCCTTTATTTTTAGCTTAGATGTTATGATGGTATTGGTTCTCCCATTTTCTCTAATAATCCTCTCAGTCTATTAAATCTCCCACTACCTATCAGATCTCCTGAACTGTGAGATGGGTGAGGGCTTTTGAACTGTGGGGAGTGTGGGAGGGATTTTGGGGGGATGAATGCATTCTATTGGCTGAGATTGTGATGCTGGAAATGCTGTATTTACATGGGGAAAAGGTCCCAGACACCAAGTACATGACTGAGCTCACCTGTGACCACCTGAGTGGTTGTTTCTATGTGCAACAAGAAAGATAGCTCTTTGGGAACTTCATCCACATGCTCTAGAGGCAGGCAGAAGCAGAGAGAGCTTGATTCCATGCCTACCAATCTCTATGTGGGTGCTGAGAACACAACTTCGAGATTTCCAGGTTTTGGATTCACTAGGATCTCACCTGTCTCCAGCCACACACCACTGGAGCCACACCCAACATTGTTTCATCTGTCTGAAAGATGAATCTATTTGTACTCATTGTCAGTTACTCAATTCCTCTTCTTTTGTCCTTGGCAAGTTCAATACTGACAGAAAAAGTGCATTGATATTTTCTTTCAAAAGAAACCCAAGTTCATATTTAAGCCTGGCCAGCTTTTATAAGGTATCTATTTTTAGAATGAATAATTTGTACTGATTGTGAAATGATATGTCTGGTGTTGTATTTCAGTTCATATTTTCATATATTTTAATCAATAATTTAGACAATTTTGAGGTTTGTTTGTTTATGAAATCTTAGACTAAGTATTACCTAAATCTAATGTTTTTTATAGCAAATGTGGAGACTAGCTATAGGTTATACAAGTTCTGTATAGAAAGTGTTGGCTTGCCCTCTATGTGGCTCTAGGATATACCTCTTGGCAAGGTTGAATGGATCAGTACTCATGGCCATTTGGTTACTAAGTGGTGTTTATGGTTCAGGAACCTAGACCCCATAGTTGTCTAGAAATATTTCTAAAATCTTGCATATCACAAAATTATAAGTAAAGTCTCTTTGAAAAACATTCTCTGGTTAAGAATGAGAGAAAAAATAGGATGATCACTATGGGTTTGCTTATTCATCTGAAAATAACATTTTTAGGTGTTCATTGCATGCTTGTTCTGTCTACCAAAACTAATATGTTGCATATCATGAACCACAACATTAGACTATTTATTCTGCCACTACAGCTTGTGGTTATTGGTAAGGTAGAACAGGTAGGAAAGGTCTTTTATAAACTGATGTCCTTTAGCACACAACAGGAAGAAATAATTAACTTTGCTTCCTTTCCAATGACTGTAAATTGACAACAATGCTGTAAGTTTCTTTGAGGTTGCCAGTATTAATTTATGAAACTATAAACACATGTGAAGCAGATTGAGAATTGGTTCAATACTTCCTGTACAAATGTGCAAATCCTGAGTTTAGATCACCATGTAAAAGGAAGAATTGGTTGTCATTTGTGCATCCACACTCCCTTATGTGAACATGTATACCCTCCCATATGTGTACACACCACACACAAACACACATGCAAAGGTGAAAAAAATGAAAGGCAAAAGCATGCAAAATCATTAGCATGGTAGCTAGCACCTAGTCACAGTAAGTGCTGTCTGCTATAGCTGTAATTATAATATTATTATGACAACTACTCTTGTGGTAAGATGTGATAGTTTTAATGGAATGTAAATATAGAGTTAAGGGTGATATTTAACCTTATATTGAATAAATGTATCACAAGTGAATTTGGGAGTACTTTTTAAAGTTGAATTTTCATTTGGCTGCAAAGAAATGTTTTGATTAGCCCCTTGTAGAAGGATGTTTTTCCTGTAAGAATCTTCAATACAGGCAAACTATGTGGCAGGATCTTGGAATAGTACTAGTGGTGGAGCATTAACTAACATGCAACAGGCACTGGATTCCACCCTCAGTGTTGCAAAAATGACAGGTGTAAGATCTCTCAGGTTTCCATATGTCTCAGTTAATAGGTGTGCATTTTGTTGTAATTATTGTCACTTGTAGAATTCAATTAATGGCAGCTGTAAAGTTCAGCTAATGACATTGGATCTGTTTTTAAAGAGGTTCAAATTGGGATCTTAATTAAGAAGAATTCAGTTTCCAGCTGCTAAGATTTAGGTTGAATCCACCTCAAGGATTTGCAATGCTGTGATTTTGCCCAAATGACCTCAGTTGTGGCACTTTCTGACTGATTCTAGTTTCATTTGCACCAGGTGTAGCTATATAGCTCCTTCTAGAAGCTTCCTCACATGACATCTGGTGTATCATATGCTCCTACACCTGGCTACTAACATTGCCATCTCAGCTTTTATCAGAAAATGAGGACATCTTCAAACTCTCTGGACTCTCTACCTCAATGTAGAGAACAATGTAGGAGAAAAATAGCAGCACTATCCAACTCTAGTGAGGACATGAGCCTTGTCCTTCACTCATTCTGAATTACAAAAGCAAAAAAGAGATCAATTCCAGTAAACATGGACTCATCCGTTCATAGAACAAGTTATGGGAAAGGAGCTAAAGGGCTGCAATAAAAATTACAAGAAACTCAGCAGCTGTCTTGCATTGTTGGGGTGGGATGTCCTGTTAGCTCACTCTTCCTCTCTTCATCATTGCTTCATAGTCCTTGAAGAGTTAATACATAATAACCACATATTAGTCACATGCCATCTATGTCTACTGTCTTCAGACTGCCAGGACAGAGAGACTCAGTTTTAATTTCATTTCTGTTGCTGTGAGAAAATACCTGATGAAAAGCAACTTAGGGTGAAAGGGTTTATTCAGTTTATTCCATCACTGAGGGGAAGTCAAGGCATCAACTCAAGTAGCTAGTCACATCATATACACAGTCAAGATTAGAGAGAAATGAGTGTGTGCAGGTTTATTTGCTTGCTTCCTTGCTCTTAGCTTCCCCCTGTACTCCTTATCTAGGGAACAGCATTACCCATAAGGGGCTGGATCTTCATACATCAACTAAATCAAGATAATCTCCCAAAAACATGCCCATAGACCAGTCTGATCAGCATAATTCCTCATGAAGATGGTCACAACAGTTAATTCTAGGCTATAACATCTTAGCTCTTAAAACTATCCAGTACAGACTCCTTCCCTCTTATCCCACCTCTCTATTACATATGTAGTTGAGAAATTCCTCCTCTGAATAATATATTAGCTAGTCAGCCACCTCAAAATAACAAAGAAGGCAAAATTTTTCTATCTTTAATATTGTACTTAAACTGTAGTAAAGTTGATAAAGCGTTTATTAAAATCCCTCTGTGAATCATCATACCCTTCACAGATGTCATCATGTCAAGTGGTATTGGCTGAACTGTGGGGATTAGGTAACATTCCATGCATCCTGCTTGCTATAATACAGTCTGTATGCCTAGTACAAGCATAATAGTAAACTCCTCCTTACTGTTTATTTCCTTAGGTAAACTCACCCAAGTCAGTAGCTCCATCTTGAAGTATTATTTTATGTTCTCAATTTAAGATCACAACAGGCTGAACTTTGAAATATGTGATCAAGGTAGTTTGCCTTTTAACTCTTATGTTGGACTATGCTTATCTTTTGTTGATGTACAAAATGTATCTATATCGGTCTCTCTTTCTGCCCCCCCCCCCACACTCACCAAAAGAATGTATAATGAGAGAAAAATATTACTTCATATGTCACTTAGACTGTTTCATTGATAATCTTATTGCTAAGCCACCTGAACTTCACTTGCTAAACCATTATAAGCCTGATAGACCTGGGGTGGGATGTGTCTAGATATTAACTGCTAAGTATGTGTAAGCTTAGTAGAAGGAAGGGAAAACTGACCAGGCTTGTGTATTGTAAGCTGATTACCTCAATAAGTGAATCAAATTCCCCCTCAAGCAGGCAGGATTTATTAGCATTATATTGTAGATAAATATTTTTAATTATCCAATATATATTTATTAATAAGTATATGTACTTATAACAAGTATAAACAATTACCTAACTACTAGCCCTAAGAATGAGTATAACCCCAGTTACCTAACAACTAAATCTATTAATATTTATAAAAAACTATTACCTAACAACTAATCCTAATCTTTTAGAAGGATACAGTCTCTGGGGCAGGTCCTCATTATTCAGGAACAAACACCTTGGGGGTAGATCCTTTAAGGCACTTAGTAAACACTCTTTCTTCAGGAATGTCTCAGACATAGGCTTTTTAGGGTAAATTGGCTATGGCTGCTTCACCTTAAATGAGGCTTGAGGCTTTCTTCTCTCTAGAAGGCGTCTCACCTGTCCATATGCCAACTTATTTGGCTTGTATTAGCCACTCAGCCACTCTGCTTCAATCTTTGAGGTTGCCACAATTCCATTCAGGCCACTTTGAACTGGTCAAATCCCTCTTGGCAAAAGCTGTGCCTTTTGCTGTTTTGCTGAGGCCTTCTCTACTCACCAGCTTCTTTCTGCCTCAGGGAGAGCTGACTGTAATTTTTCAGCTCTGTTTGAGAGCAATTTTTCAGTCCACCATCATTTTCTCCATCAGATGATACAAGCTGCCTTGCATCTCGGGGTCTGTATCATGGGAACTCATTAGCTCCACCCACTTCATCCTTAAATAGGGTCTCTCCTTGTTTTACCTGGCTTCATCCTCTTCTGGGATCCACCCACTTCATAAGGCTATTTATAGATGAAAACAACGCCAGGCCATAAATCTTGTTTTTAGTCCATATGTTGTTATGTCAATTGCCCATGCCAAGTTGATCTTCATGCTCCGTATTAAAAGACTATATCAAAAGCCCCTAAATATTCACTAAATCTAATTTACATTAATCTAACTCCCCTTACATTCAATTTTATAGCATTTGGTTTGGTTCGGTTTTTTCAAAACAGGGTTTCTCTGCGTAGATCTGGCTGTGCTGAACCTACTGTGTAGACCAACCTACCCATGAACTCAAAGAGATCTGCCTGCCTCTGCCTTCCAAGTGATGGGATTAAAGTTATGTTCTACAAATCCCTGACTTAGTTTATATAGGCTTTACAGAAAGGATTATAAAATCTCTTCAAGATGAGGCTTTCCATGAGATTCACATTGTGGGGAACTCAGAAGATAAAGAAGGGAGTGGTTGGAGAAGATTGTGGGTGGGGTTGGAGAGATAGTTTATTGGGCTAGAGAACTTACTATTTGTGGTGATTTGAATGAAATAACTTCCATAAGTCTTGGGACTCAAGTTGGTAGAACTGCTTCAGAATGATTAGGAGGTATGGATTTGTTGGAGGTGTGTTGCTTCAAAAGCTTTTTGCATTCCAAATGTGCTCTCTGTTTAGTGTTTGTGGAAGAGGTTAACTTGCAGCTGCTACTCCAGCACCATGCCTGCCTATCTGACTGCTGTTATGTTCTCTACCATGATTGTGATGTTCTCTTATTGCTCTGGAACTAGAAGCCACATTAAACCCTTCTATAAATTGCCTTGGTCACAGTGTTTTACCACAGCAATAGAAAAGTAACTAATACACTGCTCTTGTCAAGGATCCATATTCAGTTCCCAGCAGTGACACTGAGTGACTCTCAACCACTTGTAGCCTCAGGTCTAGGAAATCATGTGCTCTCTTCTGGCCTCTGTGGGCACATGCATGCAGTGCACATAACCATACACAGATACACACATACACATAATTTAAGATAATAAAAACAAAAATCTTAGAAGAAGAGCATAAAAAGCGTATGAACAATACTCCTAGAGATTAAAGTTAGCACTTCCAGGAGCTGTGAGAATTACCTGGCTTTGTTTCTTTTGGTTTTGTTTTTCTGAAACAGTGGAATGCTAGGTAGCCTAGGCCATCATCAAACTCAGGATCATAAGCTGCCTTAGCTCCCCGAGTGCTGAAATTACAGTTATATGTCAGTACTCCTAGCTTCTAACCCTTTAAAAAATAGTGCCTTTCATGTCAAATTCTCACTGGAGCCATAGATCTCAAAATGCAGGTCAGTAGGTTTGTGGTGCAGCCTAGTCCTTTCCTTTACACCAAGCTTCCAGGAGACCTGGATGTTGCCAGTCCATCTCTCTGTACTTTGAATAGTATATATGGTTGTTTGAATAGGTGTGGTCCCCATAAACTCATGTGTTTGAATGCTTGGCCCATAGGGAGTGGCAAGAAAACAGTGCTCTCTGTTTTCTGTTTGTGGAAGAAACAAAGTGTTTCAGAGGCTTAGTCCATTATCATTATGGTTGGAGGCATGGCAGCATGTAGGCAGACATGGTGCTGCTGGAGAAGGAGCTGAGAGCTCTTCATTGATCCGCAAGCAGCAGAAGCAGATTATGTGCCACACTGGGCCTAGCTTGGCCATAGGAGACCTCAAAGCCCTCCCCTACAGTGACATACTTTCAAGATGAGGGAAAGCATTATCTTGAAGAGTTTTTATAATCCTTTCTGTAAAGCCTATATAAGCTAAGTCAGGCATTGGTAGAACATGACTTTAATCCCATCACTCGGGAGACAGAGACAGGCAGATCTCTGTGAGTTCAAGGGTAGCCTGGTCTACACAGCAAGTGTGACCTTGGAGTAGATGTGACCTTGCTAGAGAAAGTATGTCACTGTAGGGGAGGGCTTTGAGGTCTCCTATGGCCAAGCTAGGCCCAGTGTGGCACATAATCTGCTTCTGCTGCTTGTGGATCAATGAAGAGCTCTCAGCTCCTTCTCCAGCACCATGTCTGCCTGCATGATGCCATGTCTCCCATCATAATGATAATGGACTAAGCCTCTGAAACTGCAAGCTAGCCCCAGTTAAATGTTTTCCTTTATAAGAATGCCTTGGTCATAGTGTCTCTTCACAGCAATGCAACTCAAACTAAGACAAGTAGAATGCTGTGGAATATTGAGGTTGGAGAAATTATATGCAGCCAGTAACAAAGAATTCTAATTTGAAGCTACTCAGTGCTTTCCATCTTCTTCCATTGCCTTGGCCTTTTGTAACGTATTTGATAGATTTATGCAGGTCCAGTAGAAAATAATAGACATCACTGCTAATCTATGCAACACCATTTTTGAAGGTCATCAGAAGAAACTATCCACATTGCTGCTAGTTATGAGAAATGGAAATCAAGTACTGTATCTGAAAAAGGTCTCTAGTTCCCTATTCAGCTTTGGAAGGAAGGTTCTAGAAAACAAAATATTTCCACCTTTAGAGCTTGTTTTATTTTTTGTAAATATATAGAGATCAAATGTTGTTTCTTTAAACTTAAACTCCTTTTTATTTTCTGTATTTTCCTCATAAATATTGAAGAAATGAGGGACATAAAAATGTTCATCTAACATTGATACAATCTGATCTTGTGTTTAAAACTTATTTAGGCATTTAGCTACAATGAGGGAAAAAAAATTCAATGACATATCTCAGTTCTCTCTGAAAGAACTTCTGTATTTCAGGTAATAGTCAGGCAGTTTACAGGATTCCAGGTCACCAGGACTTCTGGGAGAGTATGTCAAAGTCACACTAGAGAACACTGGTTACATGCACATAAAATCATCTTTGCCCCAGAGTCCCTGCTTGGCCTCATACTTCAGAACATAAGCTCATAACCACAAATCTTCTATTATAGAAATTTGAGAAAAGCCATCCACTTTTACACCTGTCCTTATGTGCTTACCAAATTAACAGACTGAAAACTGGGAGGGGGAGAAGGAACAAACAAACTAAATAACATGCTATAAGAAATGCTATTAAACTCAGTATTATAATAGGAAAGAAAACTAATGTTTTTAATAATTTTATAAAATAGAACACCAAACATACCATCTCATAGTAAATCTATACTAGGGAAAGATTATTCTAATCTATAAAACAGAAACAATAAATATTGCCTAACTGGAGAGTCACAAATGAGCTTAAATAAGATCATGTAAAAGAAACTGGCAAACAGAGGAATTCCATGGGATTATAGTAAGGTATTAGGTTATAATTAGCAATATATACACCATATAAGAATATAGATGTGTGTGCCTGTGCATGTTTGTGTGTGTATATATAGACAAATATGGATATTCTTTATACCACAAATGCCTGTCTGTATACCATCTAATCTAGTCTAGTCAAGGTAAGCATAGAGCATTTCCCTATCAATTTATATTATTAGAGCAAGAATTTCTGAAATCAGTTTTAATTCAGTGGTTAGAAACAAATCATAACATTTCTATATTTCTTTAAAATATCTCATTATTTGTATGGTTAACAAACAGCATGGTCATTATCCATGTGATTAAAAGTGAACTACTGTGAAGTATTGGCAATAAACAGAGGATACCACATACTGGGACTCTGTTGTTGTTAAATGTGGTACTTTTGTTCTGAAGACTCTTGCTGTCCAAATTATTTATTTCCTCAGCATTCATTCCCACTTAAGAGTAATTGGGTTGTTTCTCTCATGGAACCTGGTAATCATACAATAAGCACACATATGGCTAAGTGTTCGTACATGTCATTATTAAGCAATTTTGCTTTTCTGACTTATATAACATTGTCTAGGTAATTGTGAACCCTATGTAAGTATTGACAGCTGAGCCTGTGTC
>CAJQZJ010001969.1:8295578-8371293 GCA_907164525.1 Lophiomys imhausi
GAAAGAAAGAAAGAAAGAAAGAAAGAAAGAAAGAAAGAAAGAAAGAAAGAAAGAAAGAAAGAAAAAGAAAGAAAACTGTCTTGCACCCGAATTTTAATTTCTTAGCTGTTTGGAACAATTAACAACTTGAAGTTGACATATATTTTGTTGACAGTAAATCTGGTCTGTAGGATAAGGGTATTGTGTAATTCAAATGATGATTTCTATGATCCCATATCTGTTTGCCACTCTTGTTCTGAGAATCTGTCTCAATGTTGTGTAAACTCTGCTCCCCAATTGTTCCCTGAGATGTCAATAAAGCAACTTACAGTCAATCACTGAGCACAGTAGAGAATAGGGCTGGACTTCCTGCCCTCCAGGGGAGGATGAATTAGAAGTATAGGGGAATTCAGCCACAGGACAGGAGCAAAAGACTTCCGGAGAGAGCCAGCTGAAGCAGAAAAGTCTCAAAGTGCAAGTATCTCTAGGATTTACGCTGAGAGGAAATCAGATTACTTTAGAGGGTTTAAGAATGGAGTAATAACTGCTCCATTCTTGGTTGTGAAGCTTGTTTAACAAATAATGTAACACAGTCTCAATTATTTGGGTGATAGTCAGGTTAAGAGAGAAACTGACAAACAAACACAATTGCATTGTTATACTAACACTGGTCTTGTGGAATCTGTCCTGGAGAGTTTAGCCATAGCAGCATGCTTTCACTTGTGTGAGGTAAAAATGTGGGCTGCATCCCAATCTTTATCTCGCATGTAACTTTGAGGGATAGATTACTTCTTTTTTTTTTTTAATAATTTATTTTTTATTACATCAAGTTACATCTCAATCACAATCCCCTCCCTACTTCACCCTCCAGTCCCACCCTCCCACCTTCTTTCCCCTCAAACACCCATCCTCTTCCCTTTTTTTTTTAAGTTTAAGGTATATCTTTTTCCCCCCAACAGCTCCCGCTTTCAATCCAACAAATGGTTCTTTCTCTTATTATTGTATTATCAATAAATACAATACAAAACAACAGAAATAAATAGGCCACAATTATGAGAGTTATATGGCTTAGCATACATTCCCAATGTCCAATCCATATGTATTTGGCACCTGACTTTAACATTCTACTATCTAACCATCTCCATGAGTTTAAAGTTCTATATCTAACTCAGCATTCACACTAACTTGCATTATAATTTTAAAAACATCTTCTTAGATCCAGAAGACCCTCTTGATTCATAAACAACTCAAAATTTAACTATGAGACTCTAGCTATCTATTCTTCAACCACCTCAGAGACCTGAGAGGGATAAATGTATCTGATTATATAGGAAGTGCAGGGACTGCAGCTTCCAATACTAAGAGATGACATACCAGTGGCTGCCTGGACAGCTGCCATTTTCTCTCCATACATTACAGCATCGATCTTCAGTCGTTTGGCCCCATTTCTCTGACAGACATTGATTGTAGAGCAGGAATTATGAAGGACTTGCCTACCCTGTCTTGGCAGAGCTAGGCTGTCAACTTACCTGCTTCCAAGTATTGTCCTTTTTGGACAGAAGTCTGTCTACAGTTGAAGCAAGGGGGGTTTGTTGCCAAGAGATAGGCTTGCCATTAATTCAACCATCTCCCACTGGAGATTCTTCGATGCTCGTCTTCTACTTGGAGTAGAATAAGGGTGTTGTCAGGAGCTGACATGTCTCGATATCAAAAAATCTTAAGTTAAGAAAACATTTTTGAATGCCATGATCTGCAGATCCCTTGAGGTTTTTGAAGATGCCCTATCTAGTTCTTATATTTAGATAAGCAAAAGTTGCTTGTCTCTTAGCAACTTGATTTCTGATTAGCTTAGAAAATAACTGTGATAGACGGTCATAGTACCAAACAAAATGACCAGTTTCATGACTATTAGTTTGCATTTCTTAGTTATCCTAAACAGTTTATGACAGTTGGTAGCAAAAGGCCAAAACTTCACATTTCATTTTTAAGCATTACTAGGTACAATACCTTTAAAAAGGATACCCTTAATTTTGTATCAATATACAGTGGTTAATACCATTGTGGCCAAATATAATCTTAATTTTGTATCAATATACAAAGATCAATACCAATGTAGCCCAATACAATCTTAATTTTGCATTAATATACAAAGCTCAATACCAATTTAGCCAAATATAATATTAATTTTGTGTCAACATACAAAGGTATAAGAGCATATTCAATAATCTGTCCTTTTTTCTTGATCTTTCCTATATTATGTCTATTTCCCATTTTTTTCTCGTCTGTTCACTCCTACATAGGAGAGAAAGAAGGATACAGAAAAGGAAAAGAGAGAAGTCCCTGGGTCTAACCTCCAAAACCCATTTAACAAGACCATTTAAGAGCTTGTAGTCTCTTCCCCTAAATAAGAAGATTTTCTATTATCCATCAAATGACCAAAGGGGGGGGGGACACCCTCCCCACCATCTGGGGATGGGACGTCATTCTCTTAAAATGACTTCTTGCTGATTTGGGATGTAGTAAACCTGTTTGGGACCCAAATAAGAATGGAAAAATGGTTAAAAATGTTAATAGAATCATTTGATGTTCAGTCCTTTTGTGCTCAGCTATTTAAATGTCCTAAGAAGTTCATAGTCAGAAGCTGAACTTCAGGGCTTTACTGGAGTTCTGGCAGGAGCAATCTGTGGAGCTGAGCAATCTTAGCGATTTTGTTTTTTTGAGAGTAATTTATTTATTTTTAGTACATTGGTGTTTTGACTACATGTGTTTCATCATATTGTTTGGAACAGGAGTTACAGACAGTTGTGAGCTGCCATGTCGGGTTCTGGGATTTGAGCCCGGATCCTCTGGAAGAGCAGTCAGTGCTCTTAACTGCTAAGCCATATCTCCATCCCTCTTAGCGATTTTGAGTTGTTGTGGTTGTAGACTTTTGAGGAAACAGCAATTGAGGAAGTCTGCAAGCCTGGATCGTCTGGGCTACTTGTCTTCTTGGGTGTCTGATGTGTTTTCTTGTGAGGTTTCCGTTGTCCAGTTGTCCCTGGATTCCTTGGATGGATGCTTTAAATCTCCTGGGAAGATAAGAACAGAGACCTGCCCTAATCCTCATTCTGGGACACTACCTTTTTTTTTTGGGGGGGGGGTCAGGTAATATTTTTCCTGGAGCAAAATTTTGTTTTTTTGACAATATATAAAGTATTATCTTTCAATCCGGATTAAAGAAGAAATTATTTTGATATTTTGGAGCTAAACAAACCTTTAGTGAATATATTTTGAGATCTCAAAGGACAGTTTGTTTGAATTTCAGCATGCCTTTTGTAAGTAGCTTTTAAACTTAAATCTTTCCAAATCCTGTGTGCCTTTCTCTGCATTCTAAGTATTGGGATCAAAGACATGTGGTTTCCAACTGATGGGATTAAAAATGTGCTCCACCACCCCTGGATCAAAGTTTTTCTCTATTTAGAGCTTGTTTTGTATCAGGCTGAACTTGTGCTCAAGAACTGCCTGTTTCTGTCTCTAGTGTGTTGGGATTAAGGGTGTATTCTTCTCAAATGATGGGATTAAGGGTGTGCACCATCACCACCCTGTTCCTTGTAACTCTAGAATTTATAAGACAACTAACTCTATAGTGATCCTCCTATCTCTGCTGGAGTTAAAGGGATGGACTAACACCACGCATTTCATATATTTTACCATAACTCCAATTTTTTTCAACTCTTGGAGTTTCAGAAAACCAGGTTGAACAGCAGTAACCTTTAATTTATTTACAGTATTTTAAACCTGTTAACTGCTTTTTATGCCAAACCATGAAAATATCCTATACATCTACAAAAACAAACAAACAAACAAAAATTTTTAAGCTGCTATAAAGTTTGTGTAATCTATGTGTCCACCTGCAGTCCAACATTCTAATCTGAAATTAAAGCCATTTTCCTTTCATGCCAGTAAGGCAAGTATACCTTTGGTAAATTATAGTTTGAAAATTTTATATTGTATTTTTATTATATTTTTTAAGCTTATTAACACTTTTCTTTAAAAAGTATTATTTTCTTCTAGAATATAGGTTCCTCTCTCCTCCCCTCCTGGCCCTTCCCTTCCTCCCTCCCTCCTTCCTTCCCTCCTTCCTCCCTCCCTCCTTGTTCCTCTACTTGGTACTCTCCTTCTCCTCAGATGAGGTGGGCCCTCACATATCATACTCCCTCAGATGTTGCATCATGTGAGAGCCAAGAGCTTCTACTTGTACTGGTGCTTGATAAGGCACACCATCTAGGGTATGGTGTTCCACTAACCTGCAGCAGATTCCATGACTCACTGGTGAGCAAAATTTTTCCTAGGATAGATATGCTATGTTCCTATCTATTTGGGTGTGTGGGTTGTAGGATAGTTATCCTGTGATGTATGGTTAATATCCATTTATAAGGGACTACATACCATCTTTGTCTCTCTGGGACTGCATCAGTTCACTTAGGATGAGCTTTTCTATCTCCATCCATTTGGTTTTGAATTGCATGATTTCCTCATTTCTGATAGCTGTGTAGTATTCCATTGTGTAAATGTACCACAATTTTTTATCCATTCTTCGGTTGAAGGACATCTGGGTTGTTTCCAGTTTCTGCCTATTACAAATAAAGCTGCTATGAACATTGTTGAGACAATATCCTTGTGGTTTCATTTCGAATCTTTGAATATATGCCCAAGAGGGGTATGGCTGGGTCTTGAGGTAGAATTATTCCCAATTTTCTAAGATATCTGCAGATTGATTTCCAAAGAGGTTGCACAAGTTTGCAGTCCCACCAGCAGTGGAGGAGTATTCCCCTTTGTCCACATCCTCACCAGCATGTGCTATCATTTGAGTTTTTGATCTTAGCCATTCTGACAGGTGTGAGATGGAATCTCAGAGTTGTTTTAAGTTGCATTTCCCTGATGACCAAAGATGTTGAACATTTCCTCAAATGCCTCTTGGCCTTTAGAGATTCCTCTTCTACGAATTCTTGGTTTAGCTCTGTACCCATTTATTGATGGGGTTATTTGATTTTTTGGTGTTTAATTTCTTCAGTTCTTTATATATTTTGGATATCAGCCCTCTGTCGAATGTTAGGTTTGTGAAGATCCTTTCCCAGTCTGTAGGCTGCCGTTTTGTTCTAAGGACAGTGTCCTTTGCTTTACAGAAGCTTTTCAATTTTATAAGGTCCCATTTATTGATTGTTTGTTTTAGTGCCTGACCTATTGGTGTTCTATTCAGGAATTTGCTACCAGTGCCAATGAGTTCAAGGCTTTTCCCCACTTTCTCTTCTATTAATGTTAGTGTGTCTGGATTTATGTTGAGATACTTGATCCACTTAGACTTAAGTTTTGTACAGGGTGATAAGTATGGATCTATTTGCATTCTTCTACATGTTGACATCCAGTTAGACCAGCACCACTTACTGAAGATGTTTTCCTTTTTCCATTGTATGTTTTTGGCTTCTTTGTCAAAAATTAAGTGATCGTAGGTGTGTGGGTTTATTTCTGGGTCTTTAATTTGACTCTATTGGTCAACTGGTCTGTTTCTATACCAGTACCATGCTGTTTTTATTACTATTGCCCTGTAGTACAGCTTGAAATCTGGGATGGTGATACCTCCAGCTGTTCTGTTATTGTACATGATTGATTTAGTTATTCTGGATCTTATGTTATTCCATATAAAGTTGAGAATTGTTTTTTCCAGATCTGTAAAAAATTGAGTTGGTATTTGGATAGGAATCGCATTGAATCTGTATATTGCCTTTGGTAAGATGGCCATTTTTATTATGTTGATCCTTCCTATCCATGAGCAAGGGAGATCTTTCCATCTTCTGATATCTTCTTCAATTTCTTTCTTCAGGGACTTGAAGTTCTTATCATACAGGTCTTTCACTTGCTTGGTTAGAGTTACCCTCAGGTATTTTATATTATTTGTGGCTATTGTGAAGGGTGTTGATTCCTTAATTTCTTTCTCAGCCCACTTATCTTTTGTGTAAAGAAGGGCTACTGATTTTTTGAATTTATTTTGTATCCAGCCACTTTGCTGAAGGAGTTTATCAGCCATAGGAGTTCTCTGGTGCAATTTTTGGGGTCACTTATGTATACTATCATATCATCTGCAAATAGGGATACTTTGACTTCTTCCTTTCCAATTTGTATCCCCTTGATCTCCTTTGGTTGTCTTATTGCTCTAGCTAAAACTTTAAGTACTATGTTGAAGAGATATGGAGAGAGTGGGCAGCCTTGCCTTGTCCCTGATTTTAGAGGAAATGCTTTAAGTTACTCTCCATTTAGTTTGATGTTGGCTATTGGTTTGCTGTAAATTGCCTTTATTATGTTTAAGTATGGTCCTTGTATGCCTGATCTCTCTAAAGACTTTTAACATGAAGCGGTGCTGTATCTTGTCAAAAGCTTTTTCAGCATCCAATGAGATGATCATGTGGTTCTTTTCTTTCAGCTTGTTTATGTGGTGGATTACATTGATGGATTTTCTAATGTTGAACCACCCCCGCATCCCTGGGATGAAGCCTGCTTGATCATGGTGTATGATACTTTTCCTGTGATCTTGGATCTGGTTTGCAAGTATTTTATTAAGTATCTTTGCATCCATGTTCATAAGGGAAATTGGTCTGAAATTTTCTTTCTCTGTTGGGTCTTTGTGAGGTTTAGGTATCAGGGTGACTGTGGCCTCATAGAATGTGTTTGGCAGTATTCCTTCTGTTTCTATGTTGTGGAAGAGTTTGAAGAATATTGGTGTTAGCTCTTCTTTGAATGTCTGGTAGAATTCTGTGCTGAAACCATCTGGGCCTGGGCTTTTTTTGGTTGGAAGACTTCTAATGACTTCTTCTATTTCCTTAAGGGTTATAGGACTATTTAATTTGCTTACCTGTTCTTGATTTAACCTTGGTAGATGGAATCTATCAAGAAAATCATGCATTTCATTTAGATTTTCCAATTTTGTGCAGTATAAGTTTTTGTAGTACAACCTAATGATTCTTTGGATTTTCTCAATGTCTGTTGTTATTTCCCCCTTTTCATTTCTGATTTTGTTGATTTGTGTATTTTCCCTCTGCCTTTTAGTTAGTTTAGCTAAGGGCTTGTCTATTTTGTTGATTTTCTCAAAGAACTAACTCTTGGTTTTGTTGCTTCTTTGTATTGTTCTTTTTGTTTCTAAGTTGTTGATTTCAGCCCTGAGTTTGATAATTTCCTCGCATCTGCTCCTCTTGGGAGTGTTTGCTTCCTTTTGTTCTAGCTCTTTTAGGTGTGCTTTTAGGTGGCTAGTATGGCAACTCTCCTGTTTCTTATTGAAAGCACTTAGTGCTATAAAACTTTCGTCTTAGCACTGCTTTCAATGTGTCCCATAAGTTTGGGTATGTTGTGCCTTCATTTTCATTGAGTTCTAAGAAAATTTAATTTCTTTTTTAATTTCTTCCCTGACCCAGAAGTCATTGAGGAGAGAGTTGTTCAGTTTCCATGTTTTTGCAGGCTTTCTATTGTTTTTGTTTTTGTTGAAGTCTAACTTTATTCCATGATGGTTTGATAAGTTACAAGGGGTAATTTCAATTTTCCTATATCTGTTGAGGCTTGCTTTGTGACCGACTAAATGGTCGATTTTAGAGAAGGTTCCATGAGGTGCCGAGAAGAAAGTGTATTCCTTTGTTTTGGGTGAAATGTTCTGTAGATATCAATTAGGTTCATTTGATTCATGACATCTGTCAGGTTCATTGTTTCTCTGTTTGGTTTCTGCATCGTTTATCTGTCCAGTGGTGAGAGTGGTGTGTTGAAGTCTCCCACTATTAATGTTTGAGGTTCAATATGGTATTTGAGCTTCAGTAGTGTTTCTTTAATGAATGTGGGTGGTCTTACATTTGGGGCATAGATGTTCAGTATTGAGATTTCATTTTGGTGTATTTTTCCTTTGATGAGTATGTAGTGTCCTTCCCCATCTCTTTTGATTAATGGTGGTTGAAAGTCCAATTTTTTGCATTCTAGAATTGCTACTCCAGTTTTTTTCTTGGGTCCATTTGCTTGGTATATCTTTTTCCAGCCCTTTAGCTGGAGATAATGCCTATCTTTTTTGCTGAGGTGTGTTTCTTGTAAACAGCAGAATGTGGGATTCTGTTTTCTTAAACTGATAGAAAACAATTCTGAACATCCAGGTCCCTTGTGACTCAAGTGTTTCAGACTTTGATTCAGTCTCTAAAGGATAGCCAGAAGTAGTGAAGGCCTCCTAATATCTTCTGATTCTGGCATTTGGACAGTGTTCCTACTCGTCCACTGGCTGAGATCCTGCTCTCCAGGGAATGCTTTCACCCCTGTGCTCAATAACTTTATGGAAATGAGTATCTCCATTTAAGCCACTCTTTCACTATGACCAAACTTAATTCATAGATTCACTGGCTGTTGGTTTTAGAGAGATATTAGATATGAGATATTCTAAATCTTTGAATATTTTTTGCCTCTCTTTCATAAAATCTCATTCTGAAAAGAATGTCTTGAAATGAAAGGTCTAATCCTGGTTTGAAAATTTCTTTTCTATATAATTAGGTGACTGCTATATGTTAGTACAAAATAAAAGAGTGCTGGCAAGATGGTTCATAGGATAAAGGTACTTGCAGCCAAGCCTGTGACTTCTTACCTCTCCTTCCTCCTCTTTCTTCTTACTCATATAAAATTGGTATCTAAAATCTTTTTAGATACTATATCTAAAATAAAAAATATTTTTTCTTTTTTTTAATTTATTACTTCAAGTTACATCTCCATCAT
The DNA here is from genome assembly GCA_907164525.1 of Lophiomys imhausi. Classification (NCBI taxonomy): domain Eukaryota; kingdom Metazoa; phylum Chordata; class Mammalia; order Rodentia; family Muridae; genus Lophiomys; species Lophiomys imhausi. Next base: position 8,304,324 of record CAJQZJ010001969.1, read on the forward strand.
AGTGTCCTCTTTCTACCCCCCCCCCCACCCCCCCCCCCCCCCTTTTCCCCCTTTTTCTTTCCTCCCCCTCTTCTGGAGTGTAGTGTCCCTACATAACAGTTCCCTGCCCCAGTTCAGCAGTCATATGAGGGCCAAGACTCTCCTCATACACTGGGGACCTACAAGGCAGCACCACTAGGGCAAAGTTTATCACTGACAGGAAAAAAATGTCTATGTTCGTGTTCTCCTTGGTGCATTCGTTGTGGTATAGTTATCTCGTACTATATGGCTAAAATCCAACTATAAGTGAATAGATGCCATGTGAATCCTCCTGGGTCTTGGTTAGCTCACTCAGGATGAGCTTCTCTAGTTCCATCCATTTAGCTGCAAATTGCATGATTTCATTTTCTGATAGCTGAGTAGTATTCCATTGTGTAGATGTACCACAGTTTTTTAATCCATTTTTTGGTTGAGGGACATCTGGGTTGTTTCCAGTTTCTAGCTATTATAAATAAGGCTGCTATGAACACAGATGAGGAAACTGCCTTGTTATTTGGTGAGGAATTATTTGGATGTATACCCAGAAAAAAAATAAAAGAAAAATATATTATGAAACCAATATGTGCTATTATTTGTCATATCTATAAAAATAATCACAAATGTAAAAAGTCATATTGCTAATAATAAAATTTATTGCTATTAGTATATAATTCAGATATTTTGCTTAGCACAAAGTACTGTTCTAGGTGCTGTTTGTGAATTAACTCATTTATCTGTTAAATAGTTCTATGAGCCAAATATTGCTAAAATCTCCCTATACACAAGTAAAAAGGCACACCTCAATTGAATAACTTCTCTGAGATCAGACAGACTGTACATCTTGGAGCTGGGCATTCTGTTTTCTTTTTTATTTTTTTTTACTTACTCTCTCAGATTTGTCCTTAGTCTCTATTACATGAATATAAATTGTATGTATTTATTGTTAACCATTTGATGGAACTGTATTGTACAATGATTCCTCTTGGATGATTTATACTCCCTCCACTGAGATAATATCAGTTTTTTTTACTCGTATTACACATATAATGAACAATGAGCAATAAGTATAAGTTTCCTTACATGCACACAGCTCATTTGGGTAGAATATGCACAGGTGTGCATGCTGTGCGTCTGTTCAGGCCACATCTATTGCTAATCCCTCTCTGATATATCCCATAGTGTGAGATCTGTGTCTTCTCCAGATCTTCATCAGTGGTTTTCACCAGTGGTTTTCAAGATTTGAGATTTCAGGGATATTAAATAGTACAGTATTGGGTTTAAATTTCCTTTCCCTGATTGGTAAGATGGAATACCTTTCATGTATTATTTTGATCAGTTCTACTTCTTTTGATGAATTTAGATACTTGGTTAACTATTGTTCACTTTCTCTCTTTTCCTAAATAATTCATTTGATATTATCCATTTTCAGTGAAAAAAATTTTAGGAATTATTATTCAAGTTGTATCTTTTTACTAAGTTCTAATTATGTTCTTTGGTATTAGAAAACTTAGTTTGTATAGCCCTCATTCTTCAATATTTGTGGAGACACAAATATTGTGGAGACACAAATATGTGGAGAATAATTTTTATTTCAAGGTTTTATGTATTGTGTTAGTTACTTTTCTCTCATTGTGATAAAATACTGTGACCAAGGTGAGTTATAGAAAAAATAGCTTATTTGATCTTAGTTATGATTCCAAAGGGATAAGAGTTCACTGTGGCAAGAAAGCCAGGTAGTAAGCACAGATAGGGTAGCAGAACAGGAATCTGAGAGCTCACATCTTCAAATGCAAGCACAAAGCAGAACAAACTGGGAGTGATGAGAGACTTGTAAATTAAAAAACTACTACAAGTGAAGTACTTCCTCCAGAACCTCGCCCAATAGCACCTCCAACTGGAAACCACATGTTTAAATTTGTGAATCCATAGGATAACATTCAAATGACAACATGTATTAGATCAAAGTTCTGGATTTAGTTATACATATATTGAAGATCCTTATAATAACATTTTAAAATCAAGTATATAGATTCTATTTGGTAATTTTTCAGATCTCTTTATATTCCACAGTATGTAGTCTGCTTTCTAAAGTTTGAGTATTAGATGTAATTCTTAAATTGAATTTGAAATTTTAAAAAACATGTTATAATATTTCCCTGATTTTATTTTTACTTCCAATTCATTGTGTAGTAGTGCTTATGAAAGCTGGATTATTTTGCATAAATTTCACAATTGGTTCTCATTTTTATAGTAAGCTCCTCTTGAGTAGGGCTTCTTTCAGTGGTAATCCTGTGCAGCCCGATATGCAGAAGAAAATATACTGAGTCTTCCTGTGTGCATTGGCTTTGTTTCTGCCAAGGACAAGAAGGTGATCACCTGACCAAGGAACAAATAATATTTTTTAGCTTCCATATTTTTGTATCTCATAGACAATATGAATACAAATCTCAAGGCTAGGTGTTTACATTTTCTAAGTGCAGACTCATTTGTAAAGCTGGAATTTCTTTGTTACTCTCAGAAACTGGTGTGATAGCTATAGCTCTCCTCCAGGTACCACAGTGAGTGTTCCAGTTTTATACCAGGTTTCAGTGTGTGTTAGCATTTCATTGTTTTCTTCAGTGTCCCATCCATGGGCATGAAACCTAAACCCGTAGTAATCATTTGCTAGTGACTAAGCTGTCCGTCTGTCCATTGCTGTCCCTCCTGTTGGCAGCAGCAGGTGATAGACCTCCTGCTTCTTATTATTGCATGTGAATATTTTCTTTCTCTTTTTAGAACAATGCAAGAATGCCTTTGCACTTACAGATGTGATGCACACACACAATTGTGAATGCCTCCCCCACACTTCTAGAACTTTCTATTGCTTATATAGGATGGACTAGCATACATATGTCCTCTATGCTCATGATCTTGTTAGAACAGTGGTGTCAGTTTATTCCTAAATAATCTAACATAAATTCTGCTATAACTTTTGTTGTCTTTTTTTCCCCTGAAATATAAGAATGATGCTTCATAAATACTGGTCAACTAATTACTCTAGAATTTATTCCCACTTGGAGTGCGTTTGTGGGGAAAGCACATAAACTGGTGACATCAAACTTCTAGTCCTTCAAACAAAATCTCCAGTTGCCAAGAACATAAATGATGCTGGTGTTCTGAGAGAAGACCCTCAAAATAATTTCTGTAAAATCTTCTCTTCCATTTCACCACAGTGACCCCTGTGGAATGTGTGGCAATTCCATATAATTCAGGTTATGTTTCTGAGACTATAATTGCAGAGAAAAACAGAATGTGGGGATGGGGAGTGTGTGTGTGTGTGTGTGTGTGTGTGTGTGTGTGTGTGTGTGATTGTTGCATGTAAACCTTACAAGATCTTTCATATTTCCTATGAAACACATGTCTGTTTATTCTCTTGGGGGAATATAGTGGTTTAGTGAACAATATTAAATTTAGAAAAATGGAGACTGCAGAAATGCACACACATCATTTTTTTTTAAAAAATTGAAAGACAAAACAATGTAAGGGCTAAGTGTATAATATAACAAGTTGTAGAGCACATGCTTAGCCCTAGGCACCATCCTCAGCACCAAAAAGGGGTGGGGGAAAACATTCAAAGAACAAGACAAAACTATCTATTTTGGTATATATTTGTATATGTAAAAGCTTCCCAAAAGGTTCAGAAAATGGAAGGGGTAATTCTAATTAAATCCAGAGGTGACACCTGGGTAGGCTCAGAAAGCTGGACAGTTTTGAGGATCCATTAGAAAGCAATCAGGTGGGAGACTGAGTGTGAGGAAAGTACATAAGTAGGAACTCTCACAGTGTGTTAGAGGGATTGTTGCAAGAATTCATTGTTCAGGGTATATAGTTAATAGCTGCAATGGCAGCATCTGAAGCCCGACAGAGAAAGTGACACTGGTCCTTATATTGAAGCAAGCTAGGATTAAACTGTAGTTTGAAAAAACTATGTTCTGAGAGAAGTGAATATTGTAAACTCCTATCAGAGAAACTTGCCAAAGGCTCCAGTACTGTGCAGATGGTGATATTCTGTAGCAACATCTGAGGGTTTTCTGGGGGAAATCTGGGAATCCAATTATGCTAATAAATCTCTAATGTTTAAGAAGTAACAAGTGAATAAAAATGAAAATCATAGTGCAAGCACTGAAGATTGGAGAACAGGATTATGGTTCTCTATAATCTCCATTGGTCACTAACCTAATCCCAGAGTAAACAGATGACTGAAACCACCATAATGGGCCGGGAATTGAGCTGAAATGTATATCATGATCCTAGGATAGCAGAAGTCAGAGACTGGACTAATGTATGATACTAGCAATTTAATCTGAAGTCAAGAGAGAAAGAAATGCATGGAGAGCTGCCCTCCACCATCCTCCCAGGTACCTCCATGGCTGCTTCTGCCACAAACATGCACACAGATGTTGTTTGAGGTTGGTGATCTCACTCCTTGCCCTTGAATTTAGAACTTTCTTGCCATCCTAATTGTGGGAATATTTATATGAATAAAGAAAAGCATTTCCACTGTACTTCTTCACCAGTATGAAATTTTAACAAAATTGAACATAGTGGATAGACATATGGTAGAAAAGATAATTTTTTCATCTGAACTAATTAGACATCTGGTATACAATCTTCATAACCTCTTTTCTCATTTCTATTTTGTCATATGTGCTAGTGTGGCAAATCTCTTTGCACTTCAGAGAGTTTTTTCCAACTACCCTCTAAAAAAAAAGGAATAATTGAAATTTGTCTTCAGCTTTAAGGAAACTACTGTCAAAATCTCCTGTTGACATGACCTTTATTTGGATGCAAAGTCATTGGAGAAAATTTGTTTCTTTGCTTTGCTTTTCCAGCTGAGATTAGTTAGAAATGACAGAGAAAACTAAGGCCTAACCCCTCAGAAATTTCAGAGCACAGAATCCCACCCAGACATAAGAGCCCTCTTTCCATTACTTGTTGATTCAAGTTCTGTGATGCTTGTCTACACACTAGTCATTATACTTTGAGGAAACAGGCATAAAGTGGATTGTAGAAGATCCAGTCAATTGAGATGATAAAAGAAAAATACACCAATCATTGCACATCTAACTCCATGTATCTTTTAGCATATCTTAATATTCTATTCACATGTGATTTACAGCTGACCTTTGACCATGAAACCCTCTGTGAATGCAGGACTGGTACCTTTGAGAAAAAAAAAAAAAAACTTTGCTTTTAAAGAATGTACACTTTTTTGTACACTTAAAATTCAGACTTTAAATTTGGCTTGTTTACTTTCTATGTGCAAATATATGAATGCTATACATCTAAAGTACAACTTACTTAAGAGAATTAAGTAATGTGAAAGGATTTACTGACCACCCAGAATGTTCACAACTGTTGCTGCCCTTGTTGCTATTGACCTGGTGGGACTTTATTGACTCTAAACCTAGACTTGCTTCCTGTGAAGCTTTGCATAACTTGTTTTGAAGTCAATGCACAAACTTCTGGCAGTCTGTACCAACAGCTTGGTGGTGATGATCAGTGATTACAGGCTTATTTTTAGCAATCTTTCAAGCTCAAAGTGGAATTCATTCAAGGTTTGTTTTTTTTGAGCATGACACACAAAAGGAGGGAAGTATTTCTAATTTTATCATCTGCCCATAAAATTATGTTTTAGTGCAAGCTAATTTCATTGATTTTTAAAGTGTACTTGTCTAGGCTTGCAGTTAGAAATACTATTCTGTGGCTGAAACAGTTTAATTTGGGATATGTAGAGACTCTGTGACATACTGGAGAATGATTCGGGAAACTTCCAAATAGTGAATTAGCAAGTGTGTCATATCAAGATCCTATCATCCATGAGAGTACATGATACCATACTATAGGAGTTGGTACTTTGTGTCAGGATTTCACACTCCTTTTGGTGGTGGGGTGTCTCTTTAGGCTTCATACAAAAATGTTTATGCACAACAATACAGAGATATCACCATCCAAAACATAATGCATTTGGATTCAGAAAAGTTAGAGATAAATAAATGAATAAGCCAACTTTATTCATTTATTAAGTTATCAACTGAGATCATGTGATGCTCTCTAATTCCTCAGTTGACAATACATGTGATGATTGCTAGAAACATACCATGTCATGGTAGTCATCTGTTACAGAGATCATGGCCATAGCATAGAAATTTTATTCTTTTGAAACAATCTGTTGCTAAGTAACCTGACCTTAAACTCCTGATCTTCCTCCCTCAACCTCCTGAATTTGAGGATCACAGGTTTGCCACCAAGTCTGGCTGAACTGGAAGAATATTCTATCTTTGAGTGGCATGCTTAGTGAAGATATTTTTGCATAATTCTCAGTTTTCTTTGAGTCTATAATTCAGAAATTATTTGTTGGACAGCTAAGCAATATTTGGTAAAGTACTGAATTGATTTTGATTAAGTATTAAATGTGACTTGTTCATTTGAAGCTTTCTTTAACTTGTGTGCACGGTCTCCACTCTCTTAATCCCTAAGCACATTTCTCTATATGAACTAATTCAGACATTTTTATTATGTAGTAGGTAGCACAGTTATGAACTTTTACTTACAGAGAACTTTCCAGAATTTCATCGAGCTAATCTAACTTTTAGATTATATATTTGTAGGAGGCTTTTTAAAATGGACATCTCCTCAACTATGTTCATGGCATTTTATTGTAATAACTAGAAACTTGAAACAATCCAGATGTCCTTCAACCAAAGAATGGATAAAAACAAACAAACAAACAAAAACAAAACTGTGGTATGTTTACACAATGGAGTACTACTCAGCTATCAGAAACAAGGAAATCATGCAATTTGCAACCAAATGATGGAACTAGAAAAGCCCATCATGAGTGAGCTAACTCAGACTCAGAAAGATACACATCACTTATAACTGATTTTTGTCATTATAGTACAGGATAACCACTCAACAATCAATATAACAGGGGCACTCCACCCTAGTGGATCTGCCATGTATGCCTTATGTGCAAGAGGAAGCTCTTGACCTCATGTGACTAACAAACTGAGGGGGCTGATACATGGAGCACCCCCACACTGGAGGCATGGGAGGGGTGAGAGAGGGGGTAGTGAGTGGGAGGGAGGAGGCAGGAGGGGGTAGGGAGAGGGGGTGGCATAATGAAGTAATAAATAAACATTTAAAAAAAACAGAATTACATCTACACAGAGACATTTCATATCCTTGAGGAAGGGTGAAATTATGTGAAATATCCAGAAACATTTATGAAGATTTGTATCTGTTCCAAATATAGTATTCAATAACCTCCTAAGAAATACTGCATAATCTTTATACTATTATACTACGATTCACAAGTAAACTGTCCTTTTCATTTTAATTTTCTTTCAATTCTCAATTGTCAATTATAATAAACAGTTATGGATTTCAAAAAAACATACTCTTTTCAATTTTATTTTTAATTTCTTAGAGTGGCCTTTTTCTGTGATAACTTTACAGCAAGGGTTAAATTCATAACATTTTAAATCTCCTATTTCAACTGCAATGAGGTTTTTCTCTATGCTTTTTGAAATCTAATTTGTTTTCAATTTAAGTTTTAGAAAATGTATTATTTATCAACAAGTGATCTTTTTTTTTCTCTATAGTTTTGACCACTGGATATTTTAGTTTCATATGATAGTGCCTACTGACTCAAGTCAGTCGGGATTCTGTCTTCAGTGTTCCTAGGGATGATCTATGACTAAGAGATCTATGACTGAGCACAACCAATAAAAAAATGATTTCTGTGAGTAATAGGACATTTTCTTTACTTACGAGGCTGAAATTTGAGAGAAAAAAACTTTTAAATAGGATCACTTCACATGAAAGAATTTACAGTATCTTGAAATATCTTCAAAATGTGCATAATTACTGCATCACAATGATTCATAATTAGAAGTTACTCTCCAGCATCCAGCATAAGTGTTGCATCCCAGCAATATGGAATATTTCATGTAACCCTCTCTGGAGGCTGAATGGTGTCTCATGCTCCTGTGCTTGGCTTTTCAGTCACACAGAACCACCTCTAAGCTTTTTCCACAGTTTCCATAAGTTTCAATGCGATTTACTGTACAATTAATTGAAAACTTCTTTCTAAGTTTTCTAAGTTGAAAAAACAAAGTGTACCTTAACTTTTTAATCTTAATTATCCTCAAGGTAAAGTGGAGTAAACTCCCTGACACTGGAGAGAATTATGCCAACCTCTCTGTTATTTGTGTTATCTCTCTCTGTCTCTCTCTCTCTCTTGCTTACAGACACTCACACATACACAGGGGAGTATTAACTCACCATTTTTCCTGTTAGGTTTCTTCAAAGTTTTTGTAGAATGTCAGCCTATTGAGCATCTTTCTTTGCTATAGCAGTTTAAGTACATATTTCCTTGTAGATTCTGATTTTGATACCTTTGAAGCAGAGGAAACTATTTTTAAACCTGAGAATTTATATTTTAAATATATTCGACACCACTTCTTGCACCACACTACTTTGGTACAATAGTCCTTGAGAACCAGCTGCCAATGGCAGAAGGTGTTGAAGACAAACTAAAGGCACAGAAAAATCCAGGATTGCACAAAGTGTACTTTATCAGGGATGTATGGACAGAAGTATGTTCTGGGTAGCAGTAAAATAGGGAGATCCCTGGATCTTCACCACCCAGCAGGAGATGCAAGACAAAGGTAGCCAGCTGGGCCTTCACCTCTCAGTAATTTTAACATATCAGTCCAGAAGCAGTCTGAGCATCCAAAGTAGGAAATGATGGGCTGAATATCTTATGATTTTTTTTTTAATCCCATATGGTTGGGACTACATAGCAGGGGAAAGAAATCAGCAAGATGGTGGTTATATCCAAGATGGCTGGCTGTCACTTTCTCAGGTCAAATCATTCCATTCCAGAGTCAACTGTGTTGTTTTGCATATGTCTTCCTAGCCTGGTGCCCACTACTTCTGTGTTTTTAGCAGTTTTAGCTACACTTTTGCCTCCACTACGGTCAAAGTCCTAGAGACCTTGGACAGTGCAATGTGAACCTGTCCCTCTCCCTTAAGCCCCTGTTGGATGGACTTTTCAGATGAACAAATATTTGATCACTCCAGAAAGTGTACCAACAACAAAACAATATACAAAGAAATAAATCTACCCAGGTCAAGTTTGGAGATCCAGTGAAGTTACTTGGGGTCATTTATAGAAATGTGGTTAAGGGGTTTCTTTTACAGAAGCATGGGAAATTTACAAGTGGCTACAACACTGAAGATAGAATATCTTTCCTCCCAGCAACTGCTAAATATTTGCATATATTCAGATAAGGGTCAGTTTCCTGAGTCCCACTCCCCATGACCAGAAAATGTTAACCGCCCCATCTCCCACACCTTGTTGGAGCACTAATGAGCTCAATCTTTCACAAATCTCCTGTGGTGATCATAGCTGTTTAGAGTTCATGAAGTCAAAGGTTATGTCATCCTTCGAGAATGACACAGTGTTCTGCAAGACATATTGTCACTGCTCCAGCCAACACTTTGTTTAGTTCAGTTATATGATTTGGTTTACACTTGTGCAGAGTTCCCACTACAGGATACAGGGTATTAAGCACCTATCTCCATGCCTTTATCTCTTACACAGCATGGTGAGGAACATGGTTTATGGTTGAAACTAATTAGGGTATGCAGACAATTGGACAGATAATTTTTTTTTCCTGGGTTAAAGGAAACAGGGAGTAGCTGGAAGAAAAGCAAGCAGAGTTGTTGTGACTGGAAATGGGCTTTAATTCAGATGTCAGAACAGAGAATTAAGGAATCAGTCTTGTCTTAAAGGGACAATTGCTGCCAAAGCCTTAAATAACAATACCAAGAAACCCCACCAAATGAAATAAGGTAAAAACAAACCATTGCCTGAGACAAAGCACCAAGGAAGACTTTGTCAAGCTACAGTATTGCAGAATGCTCAAAGAGGAAAACCCTAGCATGGGAAGTAGCCTCATATGATTTCAAAAAGATGACCATGGCAGGGATGATGTGAAGTTGAGATACTGACAGCTGCCAATTGTTATTCAATAGCAATGCTAAATAATAGCCATGTTTCACAAAAGGTGGGCTGTGGCTCTTGTGGGAAGTAGCATGGTAAATAATCAATACATTTTTCAAACTTAGAGTAAATGAGTTGGAAAGATTCAAACTTAGGCAAATGAGTTAGAAAGATTCTTTTTGGTTTATGTGGCTCTAGTGTCCCCAAACTTCTGATGTAATTATTCACAAAGGGTCCCTGGAGGTTCACTATCTCAGAATGAACATTCTGATTGTCAGAACTGTCTCAACTGTAATATTGCTACTGTTATGAATTGTTTTGTAAATATATGATATGCAGGATATCTGATATTTGATCCTGTGGGGGTCAAATCCCACATGTTAAGAACCACCACAACTCTAATGGATCATTTGATTGTGTCAATTTAAGTGGGAGAATCCACACTGAATGTAGTTCATCATTCACAGGCTGAGCCCTGTACTGAATGACAGAGAGCAAGTTGATTACAAGTGTGTGCTCATTAAGTATAGTTGGAGAGTCCTCTAAATCTGTGACGGAATGAGATAATCTTGAACAAAAGGGTGGTTGATCTCACACAAGTTGGCTTTGCAACTCAGCAATGGGCCATTTCAGTACCTGTTAGTTTTTTCCTGCTTTTAAATCAATATACTTTTGTTTGGGGCAATATTTTCTTCATTGCCAACACATTTTCCTGGACCTCTTTTTTTATTTGTATTTCTTACAAATGTGATTCTTCTTCCTCTGGACTCTCCATTTCCCCTTTTGTCTTGAATTATTAATTCAGAGATCTCTATGTTTTCCAATAGTGAGAGGCTCCATCTCACACACTATCACACATAAAAAATAGCAAAGGGCAAAGGCTAGCAAGTACAATGAACATGTCTAGAGAGGGATGCATAAGCTTAACAAAGAGCAAAGGTGTGGGCCTCAAAGGGAGATGGGATCTGGGTTCTCTAGAGTGTGCTCCATCATTCAGCACTGTTAACGCTGATTAGACTTCTGACTAAACAATGTGCTTCATCTGGGTTATGTTGTTAGTTAAACCAGCCTTGGTGTGCCAGGCTGATGATCATAATGCTTTGCCTTTACCCCTATTCCCTTTTCAAAAGGCATTAGACTTGCCAAATATGGATCTGTAGGCAAATAGTTGGTGTCTCAAATACTAATGAGTGGTATGGTTCATGGGTGACTTGGAATGTGTAGTTTATCTAATAATTTTAATAATTATTAATAATTATTTGTTAATTAATACTAAGTAGATTTTCATATGAAAAATAACAATAGTGAGGTCTTTAATTTCTTTGCAGTGTAGATCTGACCTATATAAAATCTCTTGCAAAGTCAATAAGAAAGTAAACAGAGTTCTATTCCTGGAAAATGAAGCATCAAGAAGATGTTAGAGTTCAATCTGTGGTTCTAAAAAGCTCTTCTGTTACCCACGACTGCCTACATGGTACATTAACACATCACTTTCTACCTCTGGAAAAATGGCTAGGGCTCCCAAGGGAAGTAGGGAGAGAGACCTCACAAAATTTTCCATCCACAGAAAGAATACAAAGGTCACAAGCCACATGCCCTGGTGTGGTAATAGAAAGTAGGGGCAGATGACATCATGAGATGTTCCAGTCTGCAGGGAGAAGAGAAAAAAATTGATATCAGAGAAAAATCCACAAGGGTCACAATTTCTGTGAAAGATATGGAGTCAATTGGAACTGTGTATATCAAAATTTTGATTAAAAGAAAAGATGGGGACATAAAACACCATACCAGGAGCTGGAGAGGTGGCTCAGAGGTTAAGAGCACTGGCTGCTCTTCCAAAGGACCTGAGTTCAAATCCCAGCAACCACATGGGAGTCCACAGCTATCTGTAGTTGCCCAGCATGGTAGCACACACCTTTTATCCCAGCACTGCAGAGGCAGGTGAGCTATGTGAGTTCAAGGCTAGCCTGGTCTACAAAGTGAGTTCAGGACAGCCAGGCACACATAGAGAAACCCTGATTCAAAAACAAAAACAAAAAAACAGCATACCAAACAATATAATGACTTTCACTTCTGAGATGCCCAGATTCAATAACTGATTTCTCTCTCCAGCACATACCTACCTGTGGCTGTGTTTTGTTTCCACATATTCTTTTTTTGTTTTTTTTTAAATAATTTTTTTTTATTTCTTTAAGTTACATCTCAATCACAATCCCCTCCCTACTCCCCCGTCCAGTCCCACACTTCCACCCTCCTCCCCCTCAACCCCCCATTCTCTCCCCCGTTTTTTTTTAGTTTAAGGCATTTCTTTTTCCCTCCAATAGCTCTCCCTTTCAGTCCAGCAAATGGTTCCTTCTCTTATAACTATAAATACAATACAAAACAACAGAAATAAATAGGCCACAATTATGAGAGTTATATGGCTTAGCATACATTCCCAATGTCCAGTCCATATTTATTTGGCACCTGACTTTAACATTCTACTATCTAACCATCTCCATGAGTTTATCATTGTATATTAATACAAAATTAAGATTGTATTGGAATACATCGGTATTGATCTTTATATATTGATACAAAACTAAGATTATATTTGGCCACAATGGTATTGACCCTTGTATATTGATGCAAAATTAAGATCGTATTGGGCTACATAGGTATTGATCTTTGCATGTTGATACAAAATTAAGATTGTTTTGGCCACATTGGTATTGATCTTTGTATATTGATACAAAATTAAGGGTAATGCTTCTTAAAGGTATTGTACCTAGTAATGCTTAAAAATGAAATGTAAAGTTTTGGCCTCTTGTTATCAACCGTCATAAACTGTTTAGGATAATTAAGAAATGGAAACTAATAGTCATGCAAGCACGTCATTTTGTTAGTTACTATGACAGTCTATCACAGTTATTTTCTAAGCTACTCAGAAATCAACATATTCTTAATCACCACCATTTTAATATTTACATTGAGGATTGTATTCCTTAGGTCTTACAATTCCAAGAAATTAACTTACATGGTACAGGATTTAATAAATTTTATTTAATTATAATACATAATGTATTTAATTACAAATTTCATCTATAATTACCTTTGGTTGTAGTTGCATGATCCCGTCATGAATGCACAAACGAAAATATTGGAACACACAACTTTTATCACAGGGTATTGAGAAGCAGCAAAGCAAACTGATTACAGATAACTTATTTATTTTCCACAACATATGGTTTTTATTTTCTTTTGAGACAGCTCCATGGATCGTAGGCTTATTTTGAATTCACTGTATAGTCAAGGACGACCTTGAAATGTCATTCTCCTGCCTCTGCCTCCTCATTGCTGAAGAAATTAGAGAATTTTCATACTCCAAAAGGTTCTTTTCTTTGAAAGCTCCTTTTGAGACACAAGCATGTGCCAAGGCAGGGCAGCTTGCTGGCTCCTTTGATTTCTGTGTTCAAAAATAAATTTTTCCCATTCTTTTTTTTTAATTTCTTCAAGTTACATCTCAATCACAATCTCCTCCCTACTCCCCCCTCCAGTCCCACCCTCAATCCCCCATCCTCTTCCCTATTTTTTTTTAAGTTTAAGGTATATCTTTTTCCTCCCAACAGTTCCCCCTTTCACTTCAACAAATGGGTCTTTCTCTTATAACAATAAATACAATACAAAACAACAGAAATAAATAGGCCACAATTATGAGAGTTATATGGCTTAGCATACATTCTCAATGTCCAGTCCATATGTATTTGGCACCTGACTTTAACATTCTGCTATCTAACCATCTCCATGAGTTTAAAGTTCTAAATCTAACTCAGCTTTCATACTAACTTGCATCACAATTTAAAAAAAAAAATCTTCTTAGATCCAGAACACCCTCTTGATTCCTAAACAACTGAAAATTTAACTATGAGACTCTAGCTATCTATTCTTCAAACACCTCAGAGACCTGAGAGGGATAAATATATCTGGTTATACAGGAAGTGCAGGGTTCACAGCTTCCAAAACTAAGAGATGACATACAAGTGGCTGCCTGGACAGTTCCCATTTTCTCTCCATACATTACAGCATCAATCTTCAGCCATTTGGCCCCGTTTCTCTGACAGACATTGATTATAGAGCAGGAATTATGAAGGACTTGCCTACCTTGTCTTGGCAGAGCGAGGCTGTCGACTTACCTGCTTCCAACTTTTGTCCTTTTTGGACAGCATTCTGTCTACAATTGAAGCAAGGGGTTTTTCTTGCCAAGAGATAGGCTTGCCACTAATTCAACCATCTCCCACTGGAGATTCCTTGATGCTCATCTTCTACTTGGAGTAGAATAAAAGATGTTGTCAGGAGCTGACATGTCTCGATATCAAAAAATCTTAAGTTAAGAAAATATCTTTGAATGCCATATTCTGCAGATCTCTTGGGGTTTTTGAAGATACCCTATCTCTTATATTTAGATAAGCAAATGTTGCTTGTCTTTTAGCAACTTGATTTCTGATTAGCTTAGAAAATAACTGTAATAGACTGTCATCGTACCTAACAAAACGATAAGCTTGCATGACTGTTAGTTTGCATTTCTTAATTATCCTAAACAGTTTATGACAATTGGTAGCAAAAGTCCAAACTTCACGTTTCATTTTTTTTTTCACTCCCTAACCCTTTATTCCCACTCCTCTGGAGTGGAGTGTCCCTACATAACAGTCCCTCACCCCAGTTCAGAGGTCATATGAGGGCCAAGAGCCTCCTCCTACACTGGGGGCCTACAAGGCAGTACCACCAGTGAAAAGTGTCTCATTGCCAGGGAGAGAAAACTCAAAAACAAACAAACAAATAAAAAAATAAAAAGTCTATGCCCATGTTCACTTTGGTGTGTTGGTTGTAGTACCAATATCCTGTACTATAGAGCTAAAATCCTACTATAAGTGAATAGATGCTGTGTGCATCCTTCTGAGTCTGGGTTAACTCACTCAGGATGAGCTTCTCTAGTTCCATCCATTTGGCGGCAAATTGCATAATTTCATTGTTTCTGATAGCTGAGTAATATTCCATTGTGTAGATGTATCACAGTTTTTTAATCCATTCTTCGGCTGAGGGACATCTGGTTTTTTTCCAGTTTCTAGCTATTACAAATAAGGCTGCTGTGAACATAGATGAGGAAACTTTCCTATGATTCAGTGAGGAGTCAGTTGGAGGTATACCCAGAAGTGGTATGGCTGGGCCCTGAGGCAAAACTATTCCAAGTTTTCTAAGATATCGCCATACTGACCTCCATAGTGGTTGCACAAGCCTGAATTCCCACCAGCAATGGAGGAGGGTTCCCCTTTCTCCACACCCTCGCCAGCATGTGCTGTCATTTGAGCATTTGATCTTAGCCATTCTGACAGGTGTGAGATGAAATCTCAGAGTTGTCTTGAGTTGCATTTCTCTGATGATTAAGGATGTTGAGCATTTCTTCAAGTATCTCTCAGCCATTAGGGATTCCTCCTTTGTGAATTCTCTATTTAGCTCCATCCCCCATTTTTTGATTGGAGTATTTGATTTCTTGGCATTTAATTTCTTGAATTCTTTGTAGATTTTGGATTTTAGCCCTCTGTCAGATGTGGGGTTGGTAAAGATTTTCTCCCAGTCTGTAGGCTGCCGTTTGGTTCAAATGACAGTGGCTTTTGCCTTACAGATGCTTTTCAGTTTCATGAGGTCCCATTTATTGATTGTTGGTCTCAGGTCCTGAGCTGTTGGTGTTCGGTTCAGTAAGTTGTCACCTGTGCCAATGAGTTTGAGGGTTTTTTCCACTTTTTCTTCTAGTAGATTTAGCGTGACCGGCCTTATGTTAAGGTCTTTGATCTGCTTGGACTTAAGTTTTGTACAAGGTGATACGTGTGGGTCTAATTTCATTCTTTTACAACTGGACATCCAGTTGGACGAGCACCATTTCTTGAAGATGCTTTCCTTTTTCCATTGTGCTGTTTTGGCTTTTTTGTCAAAAATTAGGTGGCCATAGGTGTGTGGGTCCATTTCTGGGTCTCCAGTTCAATTCCATTGATCTACTGGTCTGTTTCTATACCAATACCATGCTGTTTTTAGTACTATTGCTCTGTAGTGCAGCTTGAAATCTGGGATGGTAATACCTCCAGATTTTTTTTCAACAATAAATAATGATGCATGAATATTTATTATTTTGAGTACAATCACTATATCACACAAATATCAATATGATTCCATTCAGAACCAAAATGTTTTTCATTTAAATTTTTTTTCTCAATAGTACTACATGAATATTATTTAGAATGGTCACAAAAAGAAACTATATAGAATGGAAAAGGATATTCTGAACCTGAGAGTACAGCATATACTAAGAGAGAAACAATAGTAAGCAGGATAAGGTTAAATTTAGGAAGCCCAACAATACCTAAGATGCTTGGCAGTTGAAGGCTGATTGATAAAACAAAACAAAACAAAACAAAAAAACCCCAGTCATTTTCTCAAGTTTACCTTATATATTTCCCATGCTCCAGTAAATGTCCCCACACTGACATACATATGGACATTGCTAATTGAACTTAGTGATAATGAAAAGAGAAAATCATGACGCAAAGGGACCTGGTTGGGGGAGTCATGCAAATGACGGACATAGTGCGGGCACTGATGTGATCAAAATATATTGTACACACATTATATTCTCAAAGATTGAGTGAAAAGAATCAAGACAAAGCATAAAATATGTTGGTATAATAAATTATATATGTGAAAGGCTTATATGTTAATCACTTTAAAAATTGAAGAAGACACCAGGAAATGGAAAGATCTGCCATGCTCCCATAGGTAGGATTAATTTAGAACAATGGCCATCATGCCAAATCTATCTATAGATTCATTGTAATCCCTGTCAAAATACCATCACAATTTTCTGCTTAAATAGGAAAAGAACTCAACTTCATGTAGGAAAAAAAATGAGGATATCTGAAACAATGCTCAATAATATTCAAAAGTTACTGGTGGTATACCATACCAAATTTTAAGTTTTACCTCATAGCTACAGTAACAAAAAATATCATAAAAACAGAGATATTGTTTAATAGAATTGAACTGAAGTTCCAGACATTACTACACACATACAAATATCTGGAAAAAGGATATCATCTTCAACAAACTGTGCTGGTAGAAATGGGAAGCAATAGAAGAATGCAAATAGATCCATAGTTATTATCCTGCATGAAACTCAACTCCAAATGGATCAGTGATCTTAACATAAGGTCAGATATACTGAACCTGACAGAGGAGAAAGTGGGGAGTGTCCTTAAACTCATTGTCACAGGAAAGGACCTTCTGACCAGAACACCATTATCACAGACACTAACAGCAACAGTAACAGACCTCGTGTTGCTGAAGAGCTACTGTACAGCTACAAAGCAACAGACTATTAAGAGGGGAAAGATTTTTACCAGCTACATATCTGACAGAGGGCTAATATCAAAAGCATAAAAATAATTTTAAAAATTCACCTGGACATCAAGAAAACAAACAAAAAACAATTAAAATGGGGTATAGAAGAAAACAGAGAGTTCTCAATAGAAAAAACTTGCACAACTATGTTCATTGCTGCTCTCAGACTATTCTAGATATCTATCAATGTGCGGATAGATATTGAAAATGTGGTACATTTACACCATGGAATATTATTCAACTGTTTATGAGTGAAATAGTGCTGTTCTCAAGTTAATGGATGGAGTTAGAAAATCCTGAGGCAACCCAAACTTCAAAAGACAAATGTTGTATGTTTTCTTATATGAGGATGTTACCAATCAAGCCTTCAATACATGTGCTATAATCCAAACAACCATTAGAGTTATGTACCTGGTAAGACAGGAGTAGGGTGGACAGGATCTCCCAAGGAAGGATAAAAAGGATGTCATTATGGAGAGACATAGTGCAACTAAATAGAAAGAAGGATCAGTACCTCTCAGCCATTTCCAGAGAAGGTTCTTATAATAGTTGAGAACAGAAACAGAGACCTCAAAGTGGACAATGGTCAGAGATTGATAAACTTTGGAGTATTCAGACCTGAATGGGATTTCTTACCCAAAGCTCTTTCCTCAGTGATTAGAGATTCATATACATGAGGAGGCACAAGGATTGTAAGAGCCAGAATTGATGGATGGCTCAAGGGAAATTGTTTTCCAGACACAACAGAAATGAGGCCTAGATGAAGTCACAGAGAGTGTGGCTACTTGCACAGGGCCTGCCCAAATTCTGCCAGAAACATCACATTGCTCAACCTAGAAAAGGACAATGGCACCAACCCCCTAATCAAGAAGCTTTCTACAACACCCATTGGCAAAGGAAAAGGCATTTCATCCAATAGGGACTTTTGGGAGAGGGTGTTTTGATACAGTTCCTCTGTGTAACAGAGCCCTGGCTTCCCTGAACTCACTTTGTAGACCAGGCTAGCCTCCAACTCACAGAGATCTACCTTCCTCTGCAACCGAAGTGCTGGGATTAAAGGGGTGTGCCACCAAGCCTGGCTCACCCAATAGGGTCTTACTGGGTATATTTACCTCTTTTGAGGGTAGGTCATAGGCCCTTCATAAGAAAGCCAACAAAAAAGAACTCAATTGCATTTTTGTAGATGCTTTGTCTCATTTTGTTTTAGGAGAAATTGATTTTACTATTGGTTTTATGATTGTTTACTTTGATTTATGTTTTTTTTTAATAATTTATTTTTTATTTCTTCAAGTTACATCTCAATCACAATCCCCTCCCTACTCCCCCCTCCAGTCCCACGCTTCCACCCTCCTCCCCCTCAGCCCCCCCCCCCTCTTCCCTCCATTTTTTTTTTTTTTTTTTTTTTTTTAGTTTAAGGTATTTATTTTTCCCCCCAACAGCTCTCCCTTTCAGTCCAAATAATGGTTCTTTTTCTTATAACTATAAATACAATACAAAACAACAGAAATAAATAGGCCATGATTATAAGAGTTATATGGCTTAGCATACATTCCCAATGTCCAGTCCATATGTATTTGGCACCTGACTTTAACATTCTACTATCTAACCATCTCCATGAGTTTAAAGTTCTATATCTAACTCAGCTTTCATACTAACTTGCCTCATAATTTTAAAAATATCTTCTTAGATCCAGAACACCCTCTTGATTCCTAAACAACTCAAAATTTAACTATGACACTCTAGGTATCTATTCTTCAACCACCTCAGAGACCTGAGAGGGATAAATATATCTGATTATATAGGAAGTGCAGGGCCTGCAGCTTCCAAAACTAAAAAGTGACGTACCAGTGGCTGCCTGGACAGTTCCCATTTTCTCTCCATACATTACAGCATCAGTCTTCAGCCATTTGGCCCCATTTCCCTGGCAGACATTGGTTGTAGAACAGGAATTATGAAGGACTTACCTACCCTGTCTTGGCAGAGCTAGGCTGTCGACTTACCTGCTTCCAAGTTTTGTCCTTTTTGGACAGAAGTCTGTCTACAGTTGAAGCAAGTGGTTTTTCTTGCCAAGAGAATGGCTTACCACCAATTTAATCATCTCCCACTGGAGATTCTTCGATGCTCATCTTCTACTTGGAGTAATATAGGGGGTGCTGTCAGGAGCTGACATGTCTCGATATCAAAAAATCTTAAGTTAAGAAAACATCTTTGAATGCCATATTCTGCAGATCTCTTGAGGTTTTTGAAGAGGCCCTATCTATCTCTTATATTTAGATAAGCAAATATTGCTTGTCTCTTAGCAACTTGATTACTGAGTAGCTTAGAAAATAACTGTGATAGACTGTCATAGTAACTAACAAAATGACACATTTTCATGACTATTAGTTTCCGTTTCTTAATTATCCTAAACAGTTTATGTCGGTTGGTAGCGAGAGGTCAAAACTTGACATTTCATTTTTAAGTATTACTACAAACAATACCTTTAAGAAGCGTTACCCTTAATTTTGTATCAATATACAAAGATCAATACCAATGTGGCCAAATATAATCTTAATTTTGTATCAATATACAAAGATCAGTACCGATGTAGCCCAATACAATCTTAATTTTACATTAATATACTAGGGTCAATACCATTGTGGCCAAATATAATCTTAATTTTATATCAATATACAAAGATCAATACCGATGTAGCCCTATACAATCTTAAATTTGCATTAATATACAATGATCAATACCAATTTAGCCAAATATAATATTAATTTTGTATCAGTATGCAAAGGTATAAAGCTATATTCAATAATCTGTCCTTTTTTCTTGTTCTTTCCTATACTATGTCTATGTCCCATTTTTCTCAAGTCTGTTCACTCCTATATAGGAGAGAAAGGAGGATACAGAAAAGCAAAAGAGAGAAGTCCCTGGGTCTAACCTCCAAAACCCATTTAACAAGACCATTTAACAGCTTGTAGTCTTTTCCCCTAAATAACAAAATTTTCTATTATCTATCAAATAACCAAAGGGGAAGAACACCCTCCTGGGACGTTGTTCTCTTAAAATGACTTCCTGCTGATTTGGGATGTAGTAAACCTGTTTGGGGCCCAAATAAGAATGGAAAAATGGTTAAAAATGTTAATAGAATCATTTGATGTTCAGTCCCTTTGTGCTCAGCTATTTAGATGTCCTACGAAGTTCATAGACAGAAGCTGATCTTCAGAACTTCACTGAAGATCTGGCTGGAGTAGTCTGTGGAGCTGAACGATCTTAGCGATTTTGAGTTGTTGTGGTTATAGACTTTTGAGGAAACTGCTATTGAAGAAGTCTGCAAGGCTGGATCATCTGGGCCACTCGTCTTCTTTGGTGTCTGATCTGTTTTCTGCTGAGGTTTCCGTTGTCCAGTTGTCCCTGGATTCCTTGAATGGATGCTTTAAATCTCCTGGAAAGATAAGAACAGAGCCCTGCCCTAATCCTAACTCTGGGACAATTACCTTTTTTTGGGTGGGTCAGGTAATATTTTTCCTGGAGCAAATTTGGTTTTTTGATAATATATAAAGTATTACCTTTCAATCCGGATTAAAGAAGAAATTATTTTGATATTTTGGAGCTAAACAAACCTTTAGTGTATATATTTTGAGATCTCAAAGGACAATTTGTTTGAATTGCAGCCTGCCTTTTGTAAGTAGCTTTTAAACTTAAATCTTTCCAAATCCTATGTGCCTGTCCAGATTTTTTTTTTTTATAGTACAGGATTGATTTAGCTATTTTGAGTTTTTTGTTGTTCAATATGAAATTGAGAATAGCTCTTTCCAGGTCTATGAAGAATTGTGTTGATATTTTAATAGGAATTGCATTGAATCTATATATTGCTTTTGCTAGGATAGCCATTTTTATTACGTTGATCATACCCATCCATGAGCATGGGAGATCTTTCCATCTTCTAAAGGCCTCTTCCATTTCTTTCTTCAGGGGCTTGAAGTTCTTATTGTACAGGTACTTTACTTGCTTGGTTAGAGTTACCCCAGGTATTTTATATTGTTTGTGGCTATTGCGAAGGGGGTTGTTTTCCTTATTTCTTTCTCAGCCCATTTATTTGCTGTATAAAGAAGGGCTTCTGATTTTTTGAATTAATTTTGTATCCAGCCACCTTGCTGTAGGTGTCTATATCTGTAAGGGTTCTCTAGTGGAATTTTTGGGGTCGCTTATGTATACTATCATATCATCTGCAAATAGGGATAATTTTACTTCTTCATTTCCAATTTATATCTCCTTGATCTCTTTTAGTTGTCTTATTGCTCTCGGAAGATATTCAAGTAGTATATTGAATTGATATGGTGAAAGTGGGCATCCTTGTCTTGTCCCTGAGTTTAGAGGAAATGCTTCAAGTGTCTCTCCATTTAATTTGATGTTGGCCACTGGCTTGCTGTATATTGCCTTTATTATTTCTAGGTACGGTCCTTGTATGCCCGTTCTCTCCAGAACTTTTAGCATGAAGGGGTGTTGGATTTTGTCAAATGCTCTTTCTGCATCTAGCGAGATTATCATGTGTTTTTTTTTTCTTTCATCATGTTTATATGGTGAATTACGTTGATAGACTTTCGTATGTTGTACCATCCCTGCATTTCTGGGATGAAGCCTACTTGATTATGGTGTATGATACTTTTGATGTGTTCTTGAATTCGTGTGCTAGTATTTTATTAAGTATTTTTACATCTATTTTCATGAGGGAGATTGGTCTGAAGTTCTCTTTCTTTGTTGGGACTTTGTGTGGTTTAGGAATCAGGGTGACTATGGCCTCATAGAATGAGTTTGGCAGTGTTCTTCCTGATTCTATTTGGTGAAAGGGTTTGAAGAGTATTGGTGTTAGCTCCTCTTTGAAGGTCTGGTAGAATTCCGTGGTATAGCCATCTGGCCCTGGGCTTTTTTTTGGTTGGGAGATTTTTAATGACTGTTTCTTTTTCCTTAGGGGTGATAGGGCTATTTAATCTGTTCTTGATTTAGCTTCCATAGGTGGAATCTATCAAGAAAATTTTCCATTTTGCTTAAGTTTTCAAATTTGGTGGAATATAGATTTCTAAAGTAGGACCCAAATATTCTCTGGATTTCCTCAATGTCTGTTGTTATTTCTCCCTTTTCATTTCTGATTTTGTTGATTTGGGTTTTTTCCCTCTGCCTTTTAGTTAATTTTGCTAAGGGTCTGTCTATTTTGTTGATTTTCTCAAAGAACCAACTCTTGGTTTCATTGATTCTTTGTATAGTTCTTTTTGTTTCTAAGTTGTTGATTTCAGCCTTAAGTTTGATGATTTCCTGCCTTCTGCTCCTCTTGGGAGTTTTTGCTTCTTTTTTTCCAATTCACCCAGTTTAGCTGTTAATTCGCTAATATGAGATGTTAGAATTTTCTTTTTGAAGTCACTTAGTGCTATGAACTTTCCTCGTAGCACAGCTTTCATTGTGTCCCATAGGTTTCAGTATGTTGTTCCTTCATTGTCGTTGGATTTTAAGAAGTCTTTGATTTCCTTCTTTATTTCTTCTATGACCCTGTAGTCATCCAGTAAAGAGTTGTTCAATTTCCATGTGTGTGCAGGCTTTCTGTTGTTTCTTTTGCTGTTGAAGTCCAGCTTTATTCCATGGTGTTCTGATAAGATACAAGGGGTTATTTCTATTTTCTTGTATCTGCTGAGGCTACCTTTTTGTCCAGCTATATGGTAGATTTTGGAGAAGGTTGTTTGAGGTTCTGAGAAGGAGGTGTATTCTTTTGTGTTTGGGTGAAACGTTCTGTAGATATCTGTTAGGTCCATTTGGTTCATGATCTCTGTTAGACTCATTATTTCTCTGTTTGGCTTCTGTCTTGATGATCTGTCCATTGTTGTGAGTGGGGTGTTGAAGTCTGACACTACTAATGTGTTGGGATCGATGTGCGATTTAAGTTTTCGAAGCATTTCTTTTACAAATGTAGGTGCCTTTCTATTTGGGGCATAGATGTTCTTTTAACGTGTATGTAATGCCCTTCTCTGTCTTTTTTTATTAACTTCAGTTGGAAGTGTATTTTGTTTGATATTAGGATGGCTACTCCAGCTTGCTTCCTGGGTCCATTTGCTTGGAAAACCTTTTCCCGGCCCTTTACTCTGAGATAGTGCTATCTTTGATAGTGAGATGTGTTCCTTGCATGCAGCAAAAAGATGGGTCTTGTTTACAGATCCAGTCTGTAAGTCTGTATCTTTTTATTGGCAAGTTGAGTTCATTGATGTTGATGGATATTAGTGAGCAGGGGTTGTTATTTCCCATTATTTTGGTATAGGTGGTCGTCCTTTGCTTCTTTTGGTTTAGTTGCTGTGGAGTTTTCTATTTTCTCTGTTTTCTTGGGTGTAGTTATCTTCTCTGGGTTGGAATTTTCCTTCTAGGATCTTCTCTAGGGTTGGTTTTGTGGGTAGATATTGTTTAAATTTGATTTTGTCATGGAATATTTGGTTTTCACCATCTATGTTGATAGAGAGTTTGCTGAGTATAGTAGTTTGTCTCGGCACCTATGTTCTCGCAGGGCATGTAGAACATCTGTCCAGGGCCTTCTAGCTTTTAAAGTTTCTGAGGAGAAGTCAGGTGTGATTCTGATGGGTCTGCCATTGTATGTGACTTGACCTCTTTCTCTTACAGCTTTTAATATTCTTTCTTTGTTCTGTACATTTGGAGTTTCAATTATTATGTGGCAAGGGGAGTTTCTTTTCTGATCTAATCTTTTTGGTGTTCCGTAAGCCACTTGGAATTTATTTGGCATCTCTTTCTTTAGGTTTGGGAAGTTTTCTTCTATGATTTTGTTGAAGATATTTCTTGGACCTTGGAGCCGAGAGTCTTCTCTTTCCTCTATGCCTACAATCCTTAGGTTCAGTCTTTTCATTGAGTCCTTGATTTCTTGGATGTTGTGGTTGAGATATTTTTTAGCTTTCTCATTTTGTTTGGATGTTTAACTGATTTCTTCCATCGAATCTTCCATGACTGAGATCCTGTTTTCCATCTCTTGTATCCTATTTTTGCTACTCATATCCGTAGTTCCTGTTCTCTTCCCTTGATTCTCCATTTCCACTTTTAATTCTGACTTTGTTTTCTTTATTGTTTCCATCTCCATTTTCATGTCTTGAATGATTTTATTCCTTTTGTACATTTCCTGCTCCAATTTGCTTGTCTTTGCTTGGAACTCTTCCATTGCCTTGTCTTTTTCCTGTTCAATTGAGCCACCTTGTTTTGGAGCTCTCTAATGATATTATCCATTCCTTTTGCTTGTGAAATTGTGGCTTCTTTGAATTCCTTCATAGATTTAAGTTCTTCTTGAAGGGACTCTATCATTTTCCATAATGTAGAATTGTCATCGTTTTCATGTGTTTCAGCTATGGTGAGGTGGTCATTATTGGATGGGCTGGCATAGTCGTGTTTTGTTGGAGTCATGTTTCCCTGATTTCTGTTTTTTTCTGGGACCTTTGGTCATTTGGATGTGCTTAGCTATCTGCTCCTATTGTCTTCTGGGTTTGGATCCAAAGGGGGTGCTTTGGTTTAGCAGTCAAATTGCCTGACTCCACCCCTGTAAGGTGAGTCATTAATCACTGCCTCCCAGTGGAAACCTCACTGATCCAGGGGGTGGAGCTATATATACTTTAGCTCTGGTTCCCCGCTGGAAGTTCCCGTATTAGCAAAAAAGTCTGATAATAATAATAATAATAAAGACCTCACAGTTTGCCCAGGCTTGGACCCTGTGGTGGGTAAATCCACCTTCACCCCCTGTAGCCTTGCCACTCTCACAGCCCCGCCTATGTGTGTATGGAGTTGACCTTGGATATTGGCAAATGGGGTAACTGTTGTCCAAGTTCCCATACACCGCAGTGGAACGTAATCTGCAGCCGGAAGGGTATCCTGCATCTCAGTTATGCTGCAGGATTTTTTTCCTGATGACTGTAAATCCAATAGGGGCGCTTGTCCAGCACCCCTCTGAGGGCGCACAGATATGTCTGGGCTTTCCAAATGCAGCTGTGGGCAGCTGGCTACTGGGCTGATGCCTGTGGAGTCCTCAGTCCCTGTGCACCCGCCGAGTCGTGTGCCTCTAAGAGTGTGTGGCACTCCCACGGGTCTGCAACCTTTTGTTAAATAGGTGGAATGCCTGCGTGGGATCTGGGGGGCCCAGTAAGCTGGTGAGTAATCCTGTGTGGGGTCCGAATCTGCCCGCTGGCTATTAGAGTGGATCTTACCCGGCATCCCTCCTGGTGGGGGTTCCCAATTCCCGGATTCAGCGGCTTCCATGCATGTCCCATAGTGGGAGGGAGAGTCCTTCCCAGGGACTTTTAATGGTCCCTGGGTAGCTGGGTGAAACCCAGGTGAGTCCAGTCACTCCAATTTTTTTGTACTGCGTCTTATAACTTTTGCGGCTTTGTGGCTGTTTTCCCCAAGATTGAAATGCATCTGCATGGGCCGCCGCCATCTTGGATCCCCCCCCAGAAAACTTCTTTATGTCTTTATCATTTTATTGTGATAGAAAGTGCCATATATTGTAAATGTAACTGACAAGCTGTTGACTCCCAAAAGTGACACAGCTGTGTATGTTATTTGCTACTGATCAGAATGCTGGATTGATACTTTGTACGCTTTCAACAATGAGGCATAATTTAAGTCTGCATGAATCTCAGTTCAACAAAACCTCCATGCCTCCAAACCTGTTGTTTGCTGTGTGTTCTGCCACATGCATTCCTGTGGGCATTTTGCATGAGTTGTGTCACTTAACCTCAAAACTACCTTTGATGTGAGCTACTGTCATCTTCTCCATTTTAGTTTGGAGGAGACTAAGAGAATGACAAAGACTAAATCACAGTTTAGAAAATGAAAACTACTGACAGCATCCTTCCAAAACAGGTACCCCATGCTCATCTACAGTCACGATGTGGTGGTTCTGAGCTAGTAAATTGTATCTGAACGCCTGGCTCTGTATGTACCTTCTCATCTCTCTTTCATGTATTTCTTGTTTCTCTGCATTATGTCCATTCCTCTGCACAGCTTTATTCCATAATCCATCAAGTCATGAAAGTTGTTTTTACACTTCAAGATGCATTGTTAGACATGAGTCAGAATCTACCCTTCTAAAGGAGAATAAAGGCTGACATATCAAAGAAATTTAGACATTTTTCTAGAAATTTGAAGAAAAGAGATACCTAGGGGAGAGTGTGACACTGAGCTGTGATAAAGAACACCCAACTAACCCTTTGTACAACATTCAAGTGTGCTGTAGTTTGGTGTGTTTTGAAGTTCCTCTTGTAATGGTATAGTGTGCCTCCTTCTCATCACTTGGAAGAAATGTCATCAGAACTTTTAAGTTTTGCCAACCAGGGTAATGTAAGAATCCTTTTCCACAGATGGCAGAGCTCTGTCCTTTTAGGTTAAATGGCTACCAGACACTGAGCAGACCAGCTGAAAACTGTTTACACCTTGCAGACATATCACTGAATTTTCTTTAGTTTTTTTTTTTTTTTTTTTTGTCATTCTAAACTCTTGGGAAAGAGAATGTCAAGAAGAAAATTGGTAGCAGATAATGGACCCTTAATATGTCAGTACTGAAATACTGATGTGGCTGACTTCAATTATGTTTATTCCAATCTGTATTTCTCATACAGATTTTTCTGCCTAATGCAAGTACCAAGTACCAAGTGCTTTAGACTAATATACTTTTGAGTGAGAAGTCTTCTTTGGAAATAATACTGTAAGCTCAGTCATAAGGTGTATATCCCAGAAACTTATTAAGCCACTAGAGCAACTAAAGTAAAGAAGAAGTGTTGGGTCCGACTCTGAAAGTACATGTTTTATGTAACAAGGCTGAAGCAAGCAGTTCATCATTTGTGTTCTGCCAACTTAGTCACATGCCTAATCTTTGTTACAATTTCCTCTATTTTTAGTTGAGATTTGGGAAGCATCTGGAAGTGCCCCAGTTAGCTGGAAACAGATGGCATTCTTTGCTTCTTTGGAGGATCACTCAGGAAACTCCATAGTAGCTGCTCAACTGTGTTTTCAGATCATCTCGTGCTTCTCATTCTTACTAGAGCTGTTTATGTTGAACTGGTTGGCTGTGGTGTGTGTGTGTGTGTGTGTGTGTGTGTGTGTGTGATAATGAGCTATTTTAGCAGTGTAGTCTTTAAATTAATCGCATAGTATTAACGACATTTCCTAATTCTGTGATAAAATATTCTAACACAAGCAACTTAAGTAAGCAATGGTTTGCTTGGATCCACAGTCTGATCATGGAAGGCAAGTGGTGTTCGCAGCAGCTGACAATATTGATCATATTGCTTCTGCAGTCAGGAAGCAAAGAAGAGTGGACTCTGGTGCTCATCTTGCTCTGTCCCTTGTATTTAGTTCATAGCCCCAGTGTATGGAATAGTGTATCTCCCCTCAGTTAAACTTACTCTAGATAATCACATGCCTTAGCAGAGGATTCTCTCTAGCTGTTTTTAGAAGACAGTTTTAATCATCACACGGTGCTTAAGTGAAAGGCACCACCTACCATCATTCAGAGCTTTTTAAAATTATTATTATTATTGTGTGAAAGTTTCAAAATCTCAGTAAACCACAGAGAACTGGCAAATGCAGGAGTAGTTTTAGAACAAATTTTCAATTTTTCTTAATGTTTCTAAGAGCACATATAATAGCCTGGACTGAAAGATTATTTGTCCATGGAAATAGACCAAAAGTGTCACATGCTCCAAAGTGCAATAGCCTTCAACTTTATATTAGCAGTAACTGCTAATGAGTTAATGGAAAAAATATGCTAACTTTTCAAACACCAGCCACTCCTGGGAATCATATTTCTGTCACTACTGCACAAGGTACCTCAGACATTATTGGTGCTGCAATATAGTCTTCTCTTACCACCTCCACACTGCTGTCTTCTCCTATCTGAAGTTTTAACATTAATATTATCTGAGATTACAGTCATGTACTTCCACACCTGATACATTCTCCTTTTTATGTGTATGTGCAGCTAAACTATATATAAATAAAAGGGTTATTAAAGAAAAAGGAAAAAATAACTTAGTGGCAGGCACCTCGGTGATGCCCGATTTCTTTCTTCTATACCTCCATGCAGTATTGCTATTGTAAGAGGCAACAAAGATAAATTAAACAAATTAATTTAAAGAAGTATTTACTTTGTTGTCCTTTTATTGAATTTTTTTTCTCACATAATGTATCCTGATTAAAGTTTCCACTCCTTTTACTCCTCCTAGTTCCTTTCCACCCCCTACCCATCCAAATCCACCCCCCTTTGTTCACTCATTAGAAAACAAAAAGGCTCCTAAGGGATGATAATAAAATAAAATATATTAGGGTGAAACAGAAACAAACACAGCAGAATAGTACAAAACAAACAAAACAAAAAAGGAAACCAAGAAAAAAATACAAAAAACAGATAGACACAGCGACCCATTTTTCTCACACTTGGAAAGTCTCCCAAAACACTGAAGTGGATGCTTTTGTATACACTCAAAGAACCTATAAAGTAAAAAGAAAAAAAACCGTATATGTATAAATAAAATACAAATATAACATAAGAAAAAAAATTTAAAGGCCCTGACAGGACATTATGAGACAGGGAATCCCCAAGAATGCTACCCAGTTTGCTTTCTGTTGACCATCTACTGCTGACCAGGCAGATTTCCTTAAAAGTAGTTTGTTTCCCCAAAGGGACTCCCTTGGAGAAAACTCAAATTTCCTTTGCAATTGGTTATCAATTGAAGATTGTTTCTGGGTTAGGGCCTGTGTTCACTTTTCCTTTCAACTCTAGGACCCTTACTGATGCAGACACTTGAAGGCCTTGGACATGCTGCCTCAGTTTCTGTGAGTTCATATATGCACCAGTCCTATTGGTTTAGAGGGCCTTATTTCCATGATATTTACTGTTAAGTATTATGTCTGTGGCCTTCAGGGATGTAGGTATGGCTCAATGAGAGTGTTTGCTCAGCATTCCTGAGGACCCAAATTCAATCCCAAACACTGCACAAAAAAAAAAGAGAAAAAGTTATCTGTAGCAGACACTCCACTAATGCTTTTAATTTCAGTTAAACCCTCCCTACCACACACATAAGAACTTGCATACACTCATGTGTTTGATGCTTATCTCAAAATTCCACACTTACCTCTGAATTCTGAATGCTTTCTTCCAGGCCTTAGCCCCTCGCTGTGAAGGCTGAGATGGTGACAGCCCATATGCTGCATTCCATCACAGCCATCTCTCAGTCCCAGGACTCTGTCAGCCAGTAACCTGCCATTTTTCTGATCCCAAGGATCCCAATACTTTTCTACTTCTCCTCTTAATGAGATACAAGTGGAGTTGGTAGGTCCCCAGAAGGAAAAAGGGGGAGAAATCTGAATTATAATGCTGGGTTTTTTATGTTTAGTCCAAACATTTTCTTTTAAACAGTTTGATCATTTTTACAGTAGGATTTAAATTCTAAATAGAAAGGTATGTATATATGCCATGTTCACACTGTGGTTTGAATTCAGACAAATAACACATTATTTTTTTTATATGACATTGAGTTCTGGAGACACACTTTCTTATTTTCAGAACAATGGGCACTGAAAGTGAAATTTATTCAAAAACTACTTTAGCACAGTCATTGAGATCACAGAGTATAGAGCATGACCACTTTAGCTAATAGTTAATGATAATGTGATTAATATAAACATGTTGTAAATTTGAAAATTATGAAGGCTTATTTTAAAAATCTTTACCTCCAAAATATGTTGCAACTGTGGGCTCATAGATATGCTAATGATCTTTGTTATGATAGTCATTTCACAGTGTATATATCAAACCTCATGTTATCTATCAAAGATTATACATGTAAACACATATAAATCAATATATATATGCTTATTTGTTAATTATGCCTCAATATCCTAAGAGCAAATAATCAAAACAGATTAGATGAAAAAAATACAAATGAAGTGATTACCTTTTTTCTGGTATAACAACAACAAAATAAGGCTACTTAGAAAGTTATAGGTTTGCACTTCAGACTTAAAAGGGATAAAACTAATACTTTATCTCTTGAGACCCATCCAAAAATATCACAAAGTTAGTTATTGTGAACGTTGAAGAAATACTGCCATGTGGAAGTTCATCAAAGTACTTAGTGTTCAAACAGTGCCTGCTAAGAACAAAGATGCTGGGTCACTCAGGGTTCCTCCACTAGGTGGTTCCCATACTTAGAATCCACATCTAGTTGCCTGCAGTGTTGTCCAAACTAAGTCTCATCTGCTCTCATTCACTAGTAGACACATAGTGCCCAATGCAGTCCTCTGTTGGGAAGGCCATCTTGTAATTACAAGGTGCATTCACTAATTACTCTGCACTATCTAGTCAGTGTCAGTGTGATCTGCAGATTCTCCCCATGGGACTGAGTTCTGAGTGCATACAGTGACACGTTTTGCCTGAGGGTGCGTGTCTTATTGTCTTTCTCCCCTTCTCTGATTCCCTTCCCTACTGCTTCTTAAAGATGTTTGCTGGGTCAAGCAGCACATAGATTTGGCTCAATATCCCACCATTGCCACTTTGAACACATTGCTTAAGCTCATTGAGTCTTAGTTTCCTTATCTTTCAAGTATGGGTAATAATTCTTAAAATGCAATCATTAGTAAAGTAATAGATCAAAAATTGGATATCAACTGTGCTTCTTCTCTGGGGTTGCTGTGTGCACATGCCATGAAAAAGGCATAATCTAAGCCTGGTCCAGAACTCTACCAGTGGCTGATGTAAAGTTAATCACACACAAAACAACTAAAAGAAAGCCTTAGTCTACCTCACTCTTGCTTCCAGTTTACTGTTATTTCAACTTGGTTCAGTCTTAAGTAGAGCACTGCTTGAATTATAGGTTTGATTATTTGCTAATTTCTTCATTTCTCTCTCTGTAGACACATATTTAAAGATACATGTAAATCTCATTTAAATTGTTTACATTTTACTGGATTTTTTTTTATACTGAAGTTTTTATAAAGCCAAGAAATTCATATCATATTTTCTTTTATATCATATTTTAATTCCAAGTTTAAAATATATGAACACTTACTAAATACTAATATAAGCCAATTTCTAGGGATACATTTGTTGTGTAAAGTGGATCCCTCTTGTACAGATTGTAAATATATACAGGAAAAAAATATGGCTAAGGCTTATTAATGTAGGAAACCTAGAGAGAAAAAAAACATTTAAAAAAAAGCAACCCTTCTATTCAGAGTTAAATGTAGGTATTTAAGCAAAATACTGGGTCCAATAGCAAGTATGCAACTATACATGAATATTGAATCATCATGCAAATTATGAGCTTTTCCCAGCATTCTCATTAAGACTCATTCTGTCTTTGAGATCCACTGCTTATTTCAGAAATCTCTTCCCTGCTCTTCAGCTACTCTGTTTTAACCACAACAAGGTTATTGTAAATTTTTTTGCTTTTATCATATGACAGTATGTTTCATATATTTATATTCTCTGCTTCTCTGTATATGCTTGTTTCCTTCCAACTTTCTTTAGGAGAAGAGGGATCTGACCAGAAGGAAGCAGACTATTCTAGGACATCCATTCCCTTTAGAAAAGTGAATTTCTCTGGTAAAAACAGAATCAAAATTGGCTAAATAGTGTCTTCTGCACTATAGAACATGGCACTCATTTTAGACAAGCTGTTCTGTAAAGTTTTATTTAGTGCAGAGCCAGTATCCAGATTTGTGGGTGTGACCTCCCTTCCAGCTACCAGTTTTTTCCCTGTGTGATTACTGCTTCTGCTGTCAGTTGTAGCAATTAGAAGCAACCCTTTACCAAAACAAGATGCTTCTCAAAATACATGGAACATTTGGATAGACAGAAAGGAGATACAGTACCAACAAAAGTAGGTCTGTTCTCTTGTGGTATGTTGCTTGCTCAAATGTAATCTCACACATGTTTAAAAGTGTAGGCAATGAATGAAAGTATAGTCTGCGGGTGTCCTAACATAAACAAGCATTTTACTGAGGAAATGAACTGCTACAGAGACTTAAAAATGTTTAAATCTTGTTCAAGTTAAGACATTTAAATGAAGAGAGGTGTTAGATGGTTGATTTACTTATTTTTTTAATGAGAAATATGAGTTCTGTAAGTTAGTAACTACCTTAACCAACTAACGTCAGCAGATGCTTCTGGTGCCAGGTTTCACATCTGACTACACAGCTTGTCCAGCACAGAATGTAGAGGTTTCACTGTGGCAACTTTTCCTCATTTTGCTCCAACTAAAAACAAAAAAATGTCAGCTGTAGTGTGCCTTAAGAGCCCTCATTAGAAAAAGTGTAGTCCTCATCAGCATGTGCTGTCATTTGAGTTTTAGAGCTTAGCCATTCTGACAGGTGTGAGATGGAATCTCAAAATTGTCTTAAGTTGAATTTCTCTGATGATTAAGGATGTCGAGCATTTCTTTAAGTGTCTCTTGGCCATTACAGATTCCTCTTTTGTGATTTCTCAGTTTAGCTCTGTTCCCCATTTTTTGATTGGATTATTTGGTTTCTTGCTGTTTAATTTCTTGAGTTCTTTGTAAATTTTAGATATTAGCCCTCTGTTGGATATGGGGTTGGTAAAGATCTTTTCCCAATATGTAGGTTTCCCATTTTGTTCTAATGACAGTTTCCTTTGCCTTACAGAAGCTTTTCAGTTTCATGAGGTCCCATTTATTGATTGATTGTCTTAGAACATGAGATATTGGTGTTCTGTTCAGGAGGTTGTCACCTGTGCCAATAAGTTCAAGGCTTTCCCCCAGTTTCTCTTCTATTAGATTTAGTGTGTTGGGTGTCATGTTAAGGTCTTTGATCCATGTAGACTTGAGTTTTGTGCAAGGTGATAAATATGGGTGTATTTTGACATCCATTTAGACCAGCATTACTTGTTGAAGATACTTCCCTGTGGTACATTTACACAGTGGAATACTACTTAGCTATCAGAAACAAGGAATCATTCAATTTTCAGCCAAATGGATGAAACTAGAAAAGCTCATCCTAGGTGAGCTAACCCAGACCCAGAAAGATACACATGCCATGTATTCACGTATAACTGGATTTAGCCATATAGTACAGGATAAGCATCCTACAATCAACAGACTGAAAGGAACAGGAACATGGACTTTGTTACCTGTTAGTGGGACACTTCACCCTTGTTAAACCACCATGTATCATCCCCAATGCAAGAGGAAGCTCTTAGCCCTCATGTGACTGATGAACTGAGAGAGGCTGATACATGGAGGCACCCTACCCCAGAGGAGTAGGATAGGTGGGAGAGGGGGTAGAGGATGGGAGGGGTGGATGGAGGGGGCTGTGATGGAGGCATAACTTAAATTAATAAATAATTTTTTTAAAAAAGGAAAAAGTGTAGTCTAGGAACAATTGGGGACCTTTTTACAAAGGCAATTTCTCTGCCATTCCAAGCTGCTGAACAGAAAATGGTGAACTAGAACAGGAAGAATTGCCCAGCAAATCGATTACCAGGCCCTTCCTAGACCTTTCTGATATAAGCTACAGGCTAGGAAAAGCTTCTCTGGTGGAATGGATACCAGCAATGGTACTCTCCACAAGTCTTTTCTCCTGGGTGTCAAGGAATCCTGAGTTGCTTCCAATTTGCATTACTTAACCCAGTTCTACAAATTATAAGTTTAAAGTCTTGTTACTACTTTAAAAAATGTTATGAAATTCCATCTTTTACTGGGCAGTCATTAAATGAAGTACTTATAATTGGTGGTCGGTGAATAGTATCCCAAAGTCATGTGAAGCCTGTATGCTTAGCACAGAGAGAATTATAAAACAGAAAATCAAATGGCTAATTTTCAATTAAAATATTTTATACTTACTGAAGTGTTTAATTTATCTAGTTGTGATTTCAATAATTATGATTTACCAGAAGGTGTTTCTGTTCTGCCATTTATTTTATTTTATTTTTAAGATTATAATTATATAATTTCCCCCTTCTCTTTTTTTTCTCCAAATCCTCTCATATAACCTCCATGACTTCTCCTTAATCTCTTTCAAATTCATGCCCCTCTGTTAAAAACTGTTGTTATATGCACATACATTCTTAGATACATAAATACAATCTGTTCAGTCTATATAATAATACTTATGTGCATATGTTTCAGCCCTTACAATTTGGTGTGATTTTTCTCCAGGGAAACTCTTCATACTACTTTTAGCATTGTTCAGTTGCTTGTAGGTTTTTTGTGTAGAACTGAGGCCTTGAGGTCTTTCCCCATTCACTTTGGTATGTTTATTGTTGTTGATCTTGATCTGCGCAAGATTAGGCAGTAACATTCATGAGACTTATGACATTATTAGGAGACACAGTCTCACACCAAACTCTCTATTCCTCTGGCTCATAGAATCTTTCTGCCCTCTTCTGCAATAATCCTTGAACCTTAGGTACAGGCATTGTACTGTAGATGTATCCATTGAGACTGGGCTCTATAACTGAACTTTGATGGGTTGTCA
The DNA here is from genome assembly GCA_907164525.1 of Lophiomys imhausi. Taxonomy (NCBI): domain Eukaryota; kingdom Metazoa; phylum Chordata; class Mammalia; order Rodentia; family Muridae; genus Lophiomys; species Lophiomys imhausi. The sequence goes on from CAJQZJ010001969.1 coordinate 8,339,332, forward strand.
TTTTCTGTGAGGCTCTATAACTGTTACAAAGAAAAGTTTCCTTGATAAGGGGTGAGGACTACACTAATCTATAGGAATAAAAACAAATATTTAGAATGCAATTATGGATTGTGCTGATTTAGTAAAGTGGTAGTTGTAGGTTCTCTTCCAAGTCCATGACTTTACTAGCCCTGAGTAGTTGCCTAGGTCAATAAAATATTTTAAAATGACCTTGTGTTTTACTTCCATTATAGATGATACCAATATTATACATACTATTCTCTCAGTTGTATTAATATAGATTTTTATAATTCTATAACAATATAATTGAGTTATAGTAAGCTAGACATATTTAAAGCATATTCCTTCATAAAATTACACTGTGTCCTAAAACAGTTGTGGGGCATCAAACTCTGTTCATGTATCACTTACATGTCCAGGTTTCCTTCTTTTTAGTCCCTAGCACAGGATGAAGTTTTCAGGAGATCTGCTGAGTAAAGCAAAATGGTCTAAGGTAACCAGACAGGGCTTAGAAGGTAATCAGTGAAATAATGAAATGGAGCAGGTTTTATCCAACAGGAGTAAAACCCCTTTGTATGAAGCTCTTTGTCATGTAGGTTTAAAGTATGTACTTAGGAATGGAGTGTAGCTCAAGCCTAGAATAAGAGAGGCACTTTCCATTTCAGCACCAAACAGACAAATAAGATAAAATAAAATAAAATACCATTCTTCCCTTATGTTCCTTTAAAATGAGAGTTGTGATGAGTTTCATGGGACAGATGTATGTGTCCCTCATAGTTGCAAAGGGTAGCCATCTCTAGTTCATCCTCTGTAGCCACCAATCACTTTGACCATGAAATTATCACTTTTTGTATTGCAATGAATAAAAATTTATATTTCTCTTCTTACAGCAATGATATATAAATGCACCTTAAATTTTCTTGAACTCTGTTGCCCATTAAACAATCACATCCTCAATTTTTCAGATGTAGATATCCACACCAGCTAAACTGGGACTTCTAGTTTTCAACCCTAAACCTGTCTTTTTTTATCTATCACAGGTTGGCTCCATGAGCTGGGAAAGAGACTGGAATCTCCATACTATGGCAACAACACGCTGGGGGGGCCGTCCATCCGAAGTGCCTATATTGCTGCCCTGTACTTCACTCTCAGCAGCCTTACCAGTGTTGGGTTTGGGAATGTGTCTGCTAACACGGATGCAGAGAAGATCTTCTCCATCTGTACCATGCTGATTGGAGGTAAGAAACCTTTTTCTGGAGCAAGAAAAGGATCTGAGTCTCCAGATGCCCCCTTGTGTTTTGCTCAGTTCTGAAACACAATAGCAATAAATTGTCTGATAATGAAAGACTCTAGAAACTCTAATTAGAAAATCAATGATGGGCACTTTAATGTAAACATAAATAGCAGAAACCACAGTGGTCTTGATGAGTCCATCTTCTGGGCAAATGAAAGGCTAATTTTGGAAGGATAAATCCTATTTCTCAAAGTACCATTTATTCCTTAGGAATTCCTTGATTCTGAATTATAGGCATATGCTAGAAAACTCCACCAAAGTTACTACCAAAGTTACTCATACTAATGTAGTGAGCTTTGGATGCTTAATATATCATTGTTTAAAAAAAAACCCTCAATGTATCAGGCAATTCACATTTTCCCATTGTTTTAAATGTCCCATCATCTGTGCTTAGTGCTTTGGTGCACTACTAGGGTAATTCTTGAGGCAGGTAAGTGGGGTAGGCATTATTCCTTTTAACCAATATGTTATGGCACCATTTTCTTTAAGCCCCAGACTTACTCTCTGAAATTCTGCTTTAAAAATCTGGGGTTTGACTCCACAAATCTTTGTACTTTGACAGATGACTTCCCTTATTTCTGCAGGTAGGGGGCACCAGTGAGAGAGATGTAGGCAGGAAGAGAGGCAAGACTGCCTGCTTCTGGGGTGCAGGCTTTCCTTCAGGGAGATAGCCTCCCCTGAACATCAGTGATAGGTTTCAGCTTCCAGTCTCCAGACCTGCCTAAGAGACCTCTGCATTCTAGGGCTGCTACTACCCATCAAGTTGCAGTTACAGCTGTCTTGTGTTTCAGCTCCAACACCTCCCTTAATTACCACCAGTGACTTCCACACTTCACCTTTGCTGCTTCAGCCCTCTGCCAACAGCAAAACAAGATCCTTGTAATGTTCCCTGTTGAAATACTTAGCATAATCTGAACCTCCAGAATTGATGCAGGATTGAAACTATTGTTGCTGACATCTTTAAAATGACTCCTCTGAAGTTTTGTGAATTCAGGTAACTTTACCAATTATATAACCAATAAGTAAAGGGGAAAAGTTTGAACCCATTTGAGTATTTCTCTTGTTCAATACATAGAGAGAAAGTTTGTAGAATAACATACCTGAAGCAGAAGCATGGTAAGGCGTAGGTACAGATGCACATCCATCTTAGTGAGGTAAGCACTCCTAGACTAGACATTTTTAGTATTGTGTTTCCCAGAATCCTGCTTTGCCATATTTACTTATTGCACTCAATCCCAAATATCAGTTAGAGTCATGGGATATAGGATGCAAATAGCAGGCAGTGCATACAGAAGTCTTCATCCACACAGTGAAACCAGACTCTGTCACAAGTTACAGTTTGAACAGCACCAGACAAGCAATGCTTAGTGCAAAACCAGGGAGGAAGCTGAGAAGCAATAATCGAAGGGAGCCAACATCTGCAGTCCTCCTTGGAAGGAGTTACAGAAGCAGCATGCTGGGAGTACAGCAATTTTAACAGGCTCCTGGTTGATGCCAAGTACTAACAGTCTAGAAAGCAGAGAACAAGAATTCTTATTTCTAAAGAGTTACAACTTGCCAGAACCCATGGTGGCTGCTTCACATCCAGAATTATGATTTCCACTCTCCTCAATGGCCCATTTTTCTGCCTAACAAAAAAGCACTTTGCAAGTTAGCACAGTCTATATTTAATATTGTCCATGTTTCTTCTTCTGATGGAAATAATACTCAATGCTAAGGCCTGCCATTTGAGAAATCTTGTAGACAACTGGAAATACTGCATATTGATCTATGTACCATATTAAGTGATCCTTGATCAGAAATTGTAAAAGCATAATCTAATCCCTGTTCCTCACTAAACATGTGAGCTATATTTGTTATGACCCCAAAATATTGAGATAAAATCTGATGATGTCACTTTGTTAGTTTTTCTATTTACCCATGGCATCTCTCCTTCCTCCTCCTGGCTTCTTTCCATTGTCATTGTGGGTAACTTAGCATTCCATCTGCAAATTCCCTTCTTCTCTAAGCTTATCATAGTCTGATCTTTCTCAAAAAGTATACACAGGACCACAATTGTCAGTGTAAAAATATTTTGTATGCTAAGAGAAATACTCAAATGGAATCCAAATGTATTGAGACATTATGAAGCCCTCCATTTTTAAGCTAGGCTCTCCCAAGCTCTGTCTAGAAGACTGTCAGTTTTTTAGTACATAAGAAGGGCCAAGACCTTAGCCCTCTGTCTTTGCTACAAAGCAGGAGCTTTGGTTAAGGGAGCCACACCTTTGAAATGTATTCAGGTTCGATTCCCAGATCTTTGGCTAGGAAACCACCTTTCACCCAAGCCTTCTCAGGCTGTACGCATGGATTCTAATTACCATAAATTGGGCACCATATGTAGAAATAATTATAAAAATTATTAACCAGTATTTATATTACAATTAATTAGACAACAGTGTTAATGCTTGACCCACCATTATAAATAAACACACAGACACCTGATGGATCTTAACAAGCCTTAGCCTAGATTGTGCAGTCTTGGCTCAACTAGACTAGCTTGTAATTCTATTCCCCAAATAGGATGCCAATATATACATATGTCCCCTTGGACCATTATTCTCCACACTATGCCGATGTTCCAGACCACATGGCAATATGATTCTTCTGTTTACCCATGGGCCAGGTAGGGAGGAGGGAGGAGGCTGAGATGGGGATGTAAGTTGAATTAAAAAACACAGCTGGGAATGGCAAGAAAAAAATGGCAGACTTTCAGAACAGCTTCTCTTAGGTTTTTTGTGGTTATCATCTACATATTGGACAATACGAATAGTGTAGCTATCAAATAAGAAAGGGAGCTGGAGGACTGAGTCAAATTCTTATTTTCCACATTAGGGTGTTTTTAATTGTTGTCAACAGGGTTGATCCATGTAATTGGAGAAAGTCGTACTGTCCAGTATGTAGATAATAACCACAAAAACCTAAAAGAAGCTCTTTTGAAAGTCTGTTGTTTTCTTTTTTTTTTCCTTGCCATCTCCCAGCTGTTTATTTGCAATTCAAATTACATCTCTATCTTTGCCCCCTTCCTCCTCCCTCTCCCGTTCCACCCTCCCATCCTCTTTCCCATGTCTCCCTTCTTTTTTTCCTTGCATGAGGAGAGCCCTCCACATATTGACCTACCTCAGTTCATCAAGTAGTATAAGAGCTAAGAGCTTCTTCTTTCCCTGGGGCCTTACAAGGCAGCCCAGCTAGGGTAAGGTGTTCCACTAAGAGGCAACATAATCCATGTCAGAGATAGCCCCACCATGCCCCCCTCCCCCCACCGTGCGCCAGATCCCCTTGCTAAGCGTTCTCCAGGAAGACCATGCTGTCTGTCATCTATATATGTGTAGGGCCCTAGGTCCTAGGTCCAGTCTATATATCTTTTTGGGAGGGAGGGGTTTCAGTCTCTGTAAACCTGTAAAGAACTAGGTTGGTTGGTTCTATTGGTCTTCATGTGGCATTCTTGTCTCTTCTGGATCCCTCTATTCTTTCTCTGTCTTATACACAACTCCCAGAGCTCCCCTGTTTGGCTATGTGTCTCAATATCTGTTTCAATCTGTTCCTGGGTGGAGTCTTTCATGGGATACTTGTGCTAAGTTCCTGTCTCTTTGGGTCTGTAGGTTGCAGAATGGTTATCTGGTATTAAATTACTAATATCCAATTGTAAGTAAGTACATACAATGTGTTTCTTTCTGTGCCTGGGTTACCTCACTCAGGAAGAGCTTTTCTAGTTCCATCCTTTTGTTTGAAAATTGCATGATTTCCTTGTAGATAGCTGAGTAATATTCCATTATGTAAATGTACCACAGTGTTTTAAAATCCATTCTTTGGTTGAAGGATATCTGAGTGTTTTCCAGTTTCTGGCTATTAGGAATAAAGCTGTCATGTTGAGGTGATGTCCTTGTGGTTGGTGGAGATTCTTTTAGGTATATGCTCAGGAGTGGTATGGCTATTTCTTGAGGTAGAACTATTCCTAATTTACTGAGATATTGCCAGATCGATTTCCAAAGTAGCTATACCAGTTTGCACTCCCACCAGCAGTGGAGGAGTGTTCCCCTTTCTCTACCTCCTCACTAGCATGTTCTGTCATCTGATTTTTTTTTTATCCTAGCCATTGTAATGGGTGGAACATGGAATTCCAAAGTCATTTGCATTTGCATTTCCCTGATGACTAAGGGTGTTGAGCATTTCTTCAGGTTCCTCTTACCCTAGAGATTTCTCTGTTGTGAATTCTGGGTTTAGCTCTACCCCAGTTATTCATTGGATTATTTGGTTTCTTGGTGTTTAATTTCTTGAGTTCTTTATATATTTTGAATATTAGCCCTCTGTTGGATGTGGGGTTGGTAAAGATCTTTTCCCAATCCATAGGGTGTTGTTTTGTTCTAATGACAGTGTCCTTTGCCTTAAAGAAGCTTTTTAGTTTATAAGGTCTCATTTATTGATTTTTGGTCTCAGAGCCTGAGCTATTGGTGTTCTGTTCAGAAAGTTGTCTTCTGTGCCACTGAGTTCAAGGCTATTCCCCACTGTCTCTTCTATTAGATTTAGTGTGTCCAGTGTTATGTTGACAACTTATCTACTTGGACTTGAGTTTTTGTGCAGGATGATAAATATGGGTCTATTTGCATTTTTCTACATGTATACATTCAGTTATGCCAGCACTATTTGTTGAAGATGCTTTCCTTTTTCCATTGTACAGTTTTGGCTTCTTTGTCAAAATTCAAGTGACCGCAGATGTGTGGGTTTATTTCTCAGTCTTTGATTCAATTCCATTGATCAACTGGTCTGTTTCTATGCTAGTACTATGTTGTTTTTATTACTATTGCTCTGTAGTCTAGCTTGAAATCAGGGATGGTGATACCTCCAGATGTTCCTTTATTGTACAGGATTGATTTAGCTATTCTGGGCTTTTTGTTTTTCCATATGAAGTTGAGAATTGTACTTTCAATGTCAAAATATGCCATTTTCAAGGGACTGAGCATGGATTTTCTGAACTAGTGATTATAAAAATTTTAGCCTTTTGTTTAATGTTATAAAACTATAAAGATACTACAGAGTGCAACTGATTATTTTAGCTTGAGAAGTATTTATGCTTTATAGAAATGAGGTCAAGTGTACTAGATGGTTGGGAGACAAAGATGGCTTAAGAACAAATGGTGCCCTTCAAGTTCACAGCTTAATGATAGATACAGGTGTTCAAGACCTCTCCAGCTTCTTTAAAACTTGTTTTCTATTATAATACCCATGTCTTAAAAACGAATAATTACATTAAAAATTCAGAATTATGCATAATGCATGACCAAAATATAGTTTTCAGGATATATTTTTTTCTTAAATAATTGATAAAGCTACATATAACATTTTTACACTAAATAATAGAGATAATTTTCTCATATCTTTGAAAGTCTTTTTTTTTTAAACTTAGTATTAGCTGCTTAGAGTTACGTGATAAGTTTGCTTCAGCTGATGGACGTTGATGGTTCTGGAACAGATGGCTCATCACTGAGGCAATTCCAGTTCAAATAGAACAATTTATTCATACTTCCCTTGGGTCCAACAATTCAACACTTCCTAGAATGATTTTATTGAACTTATATGTAATTACCAAATTCAGGCCATTCTCTTTTTTTTATCCTTTTTCTCTTTTTCTTTTTTTTTAACATGTATTTATTTATTTCTTCAAGTTATATCTGAATCATAGTCCCCTCCTTCCTCCCCTTCCTGGTCTCACCCTTCTACCCTCTTCCCCCTCACCCTCCTACCTGCTTTTTTTTTTAATTTAAGGTGTATCTTTTTCCTCCAACAGCTCCCCCTTTTAGTCCAATAAAAGGCTCTTTTTATTATAACAATAAATATAACACAAAACAATAAGAACAATTAGGCCACAATTATGAAAATTATAAAGTGTAACCTACATTCTCAATGTCCAGTCCATATGTAATTGTCAACTGATATTAATATTGTATTATCTATTTCCATGAGTTTAAAGTCCTATACCTAACTCAGTTTCCACTCTAACTTGCATTACCAACTTAAAAACATCTTCTTAGACCTAGAACATCTTTTTATTTCCTAAACAACTTAAAACTTAACTGTGGGAATATAACTATCTAGTCTTCAACCACATCAGAGACCTGCGAGGGATAAATATATCAGAGTAAGCAGGAAGTGCAGAGCAAGTAGCTTCCAAAACTAAGAAATTTCAGATAACTGGCTGCCTGGACAGTCCCCAATTTCTCTTTATAACATAAATGAAACCAAAACAAGTGCCAACTAAGTGATAAATCTCACTGAAACAGAGGATCACTGTATAAGTAGTGGGCTCATTTGCCAGGATATTGATAATGACTCCATCTGAAGCATCTGTGTTTCAGTGCATCCTTTTGTGTCTTTTACTGTCAGAATTATTGAACTATATCCCTTAAGATTAAAATGCTTGCACAGCTGAGGTTCTTCTAGTCTCTGGCTTGGCTTCCTGTCCTGGAAGCCCATTTGGTACTTGCCTGGTGCTGGATTGGTAGTCATCACAGGCTACCCCATGGGGCTGAATTAGTGTTGATGTTAAGCTACTATTCATTCAGATGTCCATGGATCAGAACACTGAATGTAGACATAGCCTCTCTTCTCTCTGCCACCTACTGATGCACGTGTGACACAGCAGCCACATCTGCAATACCTCTAGGAGCATGAAACATCATTTTTAATATCCTGTAACTATGATTATTTACTTAGTTGTTGGGATACCCTGCTGTTAATGTCAGAGTCTGACATTACCAGAAAGCCTCTGAGCTCAGTGTTAAATTGTGGACACCCTTTCTCAGGGCAGTTCCCTCCTCTCCACCTGATCTGATCTGGGGAAACCCCACATCCTCTATCTGAGGAATGTCTCATAGCTATCTGGGAAATTACAAGTCCAACCCTTTCTCCTGATAAGAAACCTGTTCAGTAAGCACCTGGGATTCCTGGAAATGCCTCATATGCTAATGAGATATCTTAGTACCTTAACTTTCAGTCAGTGACCTTCACCCATGCCTTTAACCATAGCTCAAGTTTAACCTTTGACACAGTTCCCTACTGACATGTTTCCCCCACCCCCTGCTTCCCATAAGCTAATTACGTACTATATTCCACTTCTTATGATGGACCACACTGTTGGATGTAAATAAAGCATCCCTGGCCCTCCTAGCCCCAGCCAGTCAAACACATTAATCCGAAAACTCCTCCTGTCCAAGGTTTATAATGTCCCTGTTCATGAGATAAATGATCCCTTCATCTACTTCATTAAAGATTATCTGAGACTTGCTGTTTATTTTGGAGGGTAACACTGGGGAAAGAAGGGCCTTCTCCTCCCCAAAGAATTCATCACTATATCCACTGCCTAGTCAGGTTCCTGCCATTGGCACCCAGTGCTCACTCAGGGCACTCAGGGCACAAGCTCCCTCCTCCATCTCATTGCTACTACTGCTGATCAGGCTCCCATCTTGATTACCCTTGCCATTTGCCACTATGTCCACCCCTTCTCCTGTGGTACACTGCCACCTTTTCCAGTACTTCCCACCACAGTACTCATCTGGGCAGTGTGTTGTTGACTGTCCTGAAGCAGCTGTCATAGTCACCAAAGCAAAGTCAGGCCCCTGCTGCCACTTAGTTTGGTTTGGGAGCCCCAAACTCCCTACTGACACCTGGCCTGGTGCTGGCAGCTTAGCTAAAAGGGCTGTGACCTTACACTGCATGGCAGAGAGGGTATCTCTTTACTGCATGATTATCAGAGGGCTATAACACTTTTCAGTGAAGAAAATCTATTTTTCCACTCTTTCAGCTGAACCAGATATCTTGTGGCATGGATCTTATTCCATGTTTCTTCCTTTCTGCCTAGAAACTGACAGAGCTTGTTCCTTCCAGGGGAGAATTATGCACTTCTGGCTTGATACTGGACAAAGCCTGAGCCTCCTGAAAGACACAGAACCACACTTACTTCCTTTTTAGGTTCATGGAATCACATCCAGGGCCATAAATGAGGTCAGAGAAGCCAGGCATAGTGTCACATGCCTTTAATCCCAGCACTTAGGAGGCATAGACAGGTGGATCTCTATGAGTTTGTGGCCAGTCTGGTCTACAAAGCAAGTTCTAGACCAGCCAGTACTGTTACACAAACAAACCCTGTCTCTAACCCCTCCCCTCCAAAAAAAAATTAGTTCAGAGAGTAATATGCCACTCAGTTATATCCCAAGACCTTAAAGTGGGACTAAAATTACAATAGCTACCCAGTTATTATAATAGGCTTGTTTTTAAAATAGATTTGTTAATGCAAAAGAATAATTGCTAATTGTAAATGTATAGCTTATCTTATAAAACTGTTGAGAGAATTGTGTCATAAGTACTAAACTATGTGTAACTACTAAAATAATACTTATGTTGATAGAGTTCAAAGTAAAAGTTTTCAGATCCAGAACGGCAGCTAACAGATTGCATGTGTGTCAAAGGGGCTATTCATATATTATTTTTAGAGCTATTTTTACTTGGATAAAGCTATGTAAAGGGAAAATTACTGCTTCAGGATGTACCTTATGGCAGAATGGTTGTCCCCACATGCTCCTAGCAAAGTAATCATGTCAGTAAAACAACATAAGCAAGTTTTACTCTAACCCATCTATGAAATAGACTTATATTTAAAGGGACCTCAGTCTTACTATCTTGTGTTCTATTGTGCTCTATAGCCCTGATGCATGCCTTGGTATTTGGGAATGTGACTGCCATCATACAGAGGATGTACTCTAGATGGAGTCTGTATCACACTAGGACCAAGGACCTGAAGGATTTCATTCGTGTGCATCACCTGCCCCAGCAGCTCAAACAGAGAATGCTTGAGTACTTTCAGACAACCTGGTCAGTCAACAATGGGATAGATTCAAATGAGGTAATGTACATTTCTTATGTTGACATTTTTCAGACAGAAAGCACACACTGTCAGGTAAATTCAAGGTGTACTAATGCAGGCAAAACAGACACATTTACCAACCTCATTAATCCCTCATGGACCTACAACCCACCTTCCTTTATGCATCATGTTTGATGTTTTTACAATGGCACTTTGGGGTGACAGAATTTCATAAGAATTTGCTACTTTATCCAATCAAATTAATTTATTTTCATTCCAATTGTATTTTTGAAAAGATTCATTCTTAGGACAGTTTAATGCCATAATGTTAGGTGCACTTGGCACAGTAATTCATAAAGTTAAAAAAGAGAAAAAAAAAATATATATAGGGAAAATGATACCAGTAGAATTTAAGAGACAGGCCCAAACAAATACTATACAAAACACTGTAGAGATCAAACAAACTAGTCTATCAACACATTAACCAATCCAGCAACCAGTAATTCTTTGAGTTAACCTATAAAATAATATATTTTTATACATTCTGTATTTTTATTTGTCCTCATCCTTTACTTTGCTTCCCAAATCCCTCAAGGGAATTTTGTTCACTATGAAGAAAAATGAAATCATGACATTTTCAGGGCATGAATGGATAGAAGTAGAGATCAATATATGAAGTGAAATAAGCCAGACTCTGAAAGAAAAATACTTCATTTTTCGCTCATATTTGAAACCTAGTAATCAATATTTTAAGAGTTATAATTTGATCTCTGCATATGAACCTGTCACATTAAGGAAGGCCGGTGGATCCAAGTTCCTATAGCTATCTCAATAAGAATAGTGACAGAAGTGTTGCAAGGTTTTCTGCCATTATACTTTAGAATTTTAAAAAATTGCTTCAGATTTAGTATCAGCTGATCATTCCATGGTATATAACTAAGGTCAGAGTCACTACATAGCCATGGAGATTGTACAGAGGAAATCTCAGAGGGTATATCAACCTCCTTTTGTAAAGTGCAATTGACACTAGTAGGAAGAGTGCCACTGATGTCTTGAAAAGTCATTGACTAGACTCAACTCAACATAATTTTCTTTCTCCTCTTCTCTTCTCCAACAGCTTTTGAAAGACTTTCCAGATGAGTTGCGCTCTGATATCACAATGCATCTGAACAAGGAGATCTTACAGCTGTCCCTGTTTGAATGTGCCAGTCGGGGCTGCCTCAGATCTCTGTCTCTCCACATCAAAACCTCTTTCTGTGCTCCAGGAGAGTATCTGCTGCGCCAGGGAGATGCTTTGCAAGCCATCTACTTTGTGTGCTCAGGCTCTATGGAGGTTCTTAAAGACAGCATGGTGTTGGCTATTCTAGGTAGGTTTTGGCTGAAAAGTTTCTCTGAAAATGTACTCTAGAGTATAAGAAATACGAAATAGGGAAGGGGGGATGTTAGTATGAGTTGTCAAATTACAGATAAATAAATGGATTCCTTATTAGATTCAAGTTACTTAAGTGGTATATACAGCATATCATGATTTTGTACAAAGTTCAGGTAGTATAAATATTATCTTCATTTTACAAGTGAGTAAATGCCCTCTTAGTTAACTCTATCCAGCTTCCATATGCAGTTAAGTCTCTCTGACATCTAATCACAATCCATACAGCCTCCTATGGAGCAGAAGTTCTGTTTTCATAGAGAATTTCTGTATATTGTGGAGAACCAGTCCAAAGAACATGAGAATTAAGCTTTCTGTGCCAGAAAGCAAGAATGATTTAACATTGAGAACAAACTTCATCACTATCATTAACCTAATACTGTAGGGTGACACAACTTCTTTTTAGTTCCTCAAAGAAAACTCATAACTGTGGAAACTCTATGTCATGATGTTGACTTCAAATATTAGATATAATTATTTTTCGTTGAAATAGGGCAGCTGGCAGAAGACAGTATGTGGGACAATATTGAAAAATTCATCTCCCAATATTATATGAGTTTTTTTTCAAATTCACTCTCATTTGTTTGTTCAAAAAAACCTTATTGAACAGTGGTCTAAGCATTAAAAATGAGGCAGAATATAAATTGCCCGAAGTATTACCCCTATCAGGATTAAATTCAAGAGAAGAGCAAGATGTAAAATTTACCCAGAGTAGTGTAGAGGGTGAGCATCAGAAGCATCCAGGCTATATTTTACAAAGCAATATTTTGGACCAGTGTCTAGAATCATGTCAGTAAATGGTTAATACATTACTTTTGCTTACTTTCTAAAGAACTGATTTGTGACAACCCCTTGGAAAGTATTTTGACACGTGGGGCATTTAAACCTTCACAGAATGTAGAAACAGATATAAAAATATTTTCTGTTTTCCCAAAATTATTCTAAATTCTGGATGGGTGGGCACTGCCCCTTCCTTGTATGAAGACTATGTGTCATATTATGTCAGTACAGTCAGCCTGCTACTGAGATGGTAAGCTTCAAGATAGGCTATATTTTGGAAGAGAGAAGTGGTAATCATTGATCCCCTAGTCCAAACTGGTTACTTAGGTCCACTACCAAGTCTTGAAATCTTGTCAAATCTGAATATGTTTTCTCAATTCATCTCTTGAAATCCAGTCCTTGGCAAGATGGAATTAGGAGGTAAGGATCCTAGGATGTGATTAGTGCCTTCCAAAGTGGGATTATAAACAAGCTCAGAGAGTCAACTGGCTTCTTCTACCATGATATCCAAATGATAAGAGGTAAAAGAATGGAAAGTTGGTCCTAATTAGATGCAGAACCTGCCAAAGCCTTGACCTTAGACTTTCCAGCTCTAGAACCATCAGAAAATAATTTCTGTTGCTTATCATACCTTAGCTGCCTTGTGTTACAGCACAGATAATATACTATGATAGTGTGACTGCCTCAACTAAAGGGGAAGAGCTGGAGGCTGAGGGCTGAAGGAGCCTTGTGACTTTCACTGTTTCATATGGACTTCAGTTTTCCTAACAGAGGAAAAGTGGAACATGCCTTTCTCTTCTCAACTTGCACAGTTAAGGGACAGTCATCCTACCATTTTGTAACTCTGACTTAGAATTGACATTTGTTTCTAATTTGTTTCCAAAACATTGCCTTCACCATATTTTCTTGTGGGCTTCCTTAGAACCACTGTAACTGTTATAGCCTGCTGACTTGCCTATTGACACATCCTCTTTTTGAAAAAGCATCTGGCATTTTTTTTTAAACCTTAAGATATGACATACATTGAAGTAGATATAAGACACCATTCAAAAATAGTCAAGCTCTTATTTTTAATCCTTGTGCTTTTTTAAATTTGGTGACTAGCAGCATCTTTAAGAATGAGAGATTAAGGCATTATCCTTTACAAATTTAATTGCTTCTATATGACTGTCATAGCTTATAAAATATGACTCAATAGTAATAATTCTTATAATTAAGTAATTGCTTGTTGTGGAAATATTTTCTCCATTGCTGTTTTGTTCTCTGCCCCAAATTTCTCCATTAAATTGTGATTTTTATGATGGTAGTTCCCTTCTCTGCTCCCACAATATATATTTGAGCATAATATATATTACCATAAGTGGGTGTTGTGTATTTATAGTGTAAATTATACTTGTTCCATGACCATTCTAAACTGTGATGTGATACTGGGGGCCACACACAGGTGAAGGCCCAAGAATAACATGTCAATGAGGTGATGTAACTTTCTTAATCATGATATTTTGTGTGTGTGTGTGATTTAACCCACACTGATTTACTAAGGACACAGCTTCAACTTGGTCTCAAGTTACTTAACAGGAGTTCATTGTGCCACTGAAATGAGTGATCTTCAGAGGGAAAAAAAAATGTTCATGTACCAACAAAACTAATACCATCTTCCAGTCAACACACAAAAGCATTTCCAGATCTCTTGCCTGGAGAAAGTTGTCACAAGAATTTGTTTTGAAGATAGAATCTTTTCACCTTTTACAACTTTATTCAAGTTACTGTTTCCCACTAATTTTTTCATTACTATTTGAAAGAATATGACAGTGCATTATAAGCAGTGTGTTGACAAATGATATTTATCTGCCTCTGTATAATTCAGCATTTCTTTTTGCTATTGTTGTTGATCTTCAAAGACAGACCAGCTCTGAAAACATGAATAGTGCCCATGACCTATATGGGGCAGAGAAATCATTCTTTTCATTCAGAAATAATGATACTGAGACCTAGAGTAGTTAACACATTAGTTAAGAAATCTCCACAAAAGAAAAGAGAAATTCACAGGGCAGTTCCTGAGGCCAGGAGGCTTAGCCAGAGCTCAACATGAGACCCAATACCATTGCCCATCCTCCATAAACATTCACTGAATCCAAAAAACAAAACTAGAATTCTTTTCATGATGCTAAACATGGTTACGTGTTGGTAGTATACTTTTGGTTATAGTCTTGCCACAGAAACCATAGATATGAAAGTATAGTGGCCTTAATGCTCCTCCAAATGTCCCTGGCATAATAGAGTCCTATATATGACACTGTACTGATAATCATCTTCAAATAGACAAATGTGAAGAATCACTGCACATGACTTCTCTGTTTATATTTTATATCCATATATCCATCCTCAGCTTTGCATTTATTAAGCAACATTGTAGATTTTTAACAAAACATATAGAAAACATAATTTCACATTTAGCAATATTATTAACAACGAGTTTGTTTGACAATTTGAATTCTTCCAGACAATGTGGTTATTTATCACATTCATAGGTCAAAAATATAGTCTACAATGTGTTCTTTTCTGCCAAAGAAGACTCAATTTCATAATTTAAATAAAATATTAATTGAAGTTAATATTTGATATAATTGAATAATTTACCTTCATTTTTTATTTCATACACATTTCAAATATCTCAAGCATGTGTGATTAATTTCATGTTTCCTTTTACTAACAAATTAAATAGAATGATCTTTTATGAGTCTCATGCCAGAAATTTTGTTTCAAAACTGCTGAGCATAATAAAACATAAAAAATTTAGAAATTTAGAATATATTGAATATGGAGTAGGGCAATTTACTTGATAACATTATAAAATTGTTTTTATATATATATATATATATATATATATATATATATATATATATATGAATTATTTGTATGTATAGCTGTGTGTCAGAAGATGGCATCGGATCCCATTACAGATGGTTGTGAACCACCGTGCGTTTGCTGGGAATTGATCTCAGGTCCTCTGGAAGAGCATTCAGTGATTTTAATTGCTAAGCCATCTCACCAACCAACTTGATAGCATATCAATGGCATATCTTGCTTGGTATTAAGGACTGTACAGCTGTTTCTCTCAGTTGCTTGCAACACAGCAAAAACGTGATTCAAATAATCATAGTTAATGCCTAGGAATGATGTTCTTTGTGGAAAGACTCAGAAACATCTCTCTGGAAACCTGAGCTAACACCAGTGCCTAGTGCTCTCTATGAACATACCCCCTGTTCCTTCAGCCTCCAGCCCAAGTTTCTCTAAGAATTGAAGATTTCTTGGTGTCTCTTTTTGACTTCTTAGTGACTTTGTGGCTGTATTTAAAGTATATCAGAAATTAAAGTCAGTGTTTTTTTTTTTTGATGCCTGAGGTTGTTTCTCTTTTCTGATACTATCAACTCTTGAAATAACTTAAAAGATTTAAAAGATAAAATTATCCAACATTAACTCATCAACAAATGTTAACAAGGAAGCTAGCTCCCAGAAGGCCCCATAATTACTGAATTAAGCCATATTGTAGACAGCAGTGCATAGACAACAATAATGCAGACAGCAGCACTGTAGACAGCAGTGCTGTAGGCACTAGTAGTGTAGACAGACAAAGGTACTGCTACCAGATATCAAGAGGGATTGGGACACATGGGTCCAATGAGTAGTCATTTGACACACTAGTTTTTATCTATTCACTTCCTATATTGGTGGAGTAGGACATTCTCATATTGTCATAATACACAACAACTGGGAGTCATATGCAAGCCATGGCCCATAGTGTTCAGCCCTTACCCCTTCCATCTGACTTAGGAGAGGGATAGAGATTTCCTCCTTCCACTTCACTCTCCTATCTATCTTGAAGACATGATCACATATAAATGAAAGAACATTAGTCTATTGAATATCACACTTTTTTATTATCAAAAGTCCTGGACTCTGGTCAGTATTCTTCCTGATGCACTGACCCAAGAAGCTCAGAGCCATTTTCCCACCCAGAAAAAATCACTCTTTTACTACCCTCTTTAAATGACTAAAGTGACTGTGGCAAATTAACTAGTCCAAAGTCACTTCCCAAATTCTGTCAAAGAGCTGCTTAAAGCCCATAGATGATCTGTGATGTCTGAGAGCCATGTCCTCTAGACCAGTGTCATAATCAGTGACAGTTTTTCCCACCACAGGACATTTAAAAATGTTTGAAGGTGTTAATATCTTGAGTCCCACAACAAAAGAACAATTGAGCACCAACTCTCAGTACTGCCAAAACTGAAGAGCTGTGATCATCATCTTTTTCTCAGATAATTTGAGAGAAATGGAGTCTGTAAAGCAAATGAAGTGACAGGGCTCCAGTTTGTTCCTCTTTTCTTCAAAATCACATGTTTCCTTTCTTTTTACTGTCCCTAGGGAAGGGGGATTTAATTGGAGCGAATCTATCAATTAAAGACCAAGTGATCAAGACCAATGCTGACGTGAAGGCACTGACCTACTGTGATCTGCAGTGCATCATCCTTAAAGGTCTCTTTGAGGTGCTGGGCCTCTACCCTGAGTATGCACACAAATTCGTAGAAGACATCCAGCACGACCTAACATACAACCTTCGAGAAGGTCATGAGAGTGATGTAAGTCCCATTTCTAATTAGCACGGGGCCTGGGGATCAAATACAACAGCAGAAGCAAATGTCATAGCCTCCCCTTTAAAAGTCCATGCCTGTAAGGGATGCAGCCCCTAGTTAAGTGATGGATTAGCTAGGATCTGGAGTTCCTTGCTATCATGCCAGGAAAGTCCTATTTGTAGGCAGTTTCTCACTTGCTTATCTCCATGTGCTAATTCCAGTTTCAATGATACACAGCACTTAGCTGGAAATAAGTGAGGCCTCCAGCATTTGAAGATTTCCAGAGAAAGAATGTGGGTCAGAGTTTACTATGTGCAGTTACAGCCCTTCAATTGCTAGACAGGAAATTTGCTAGAAACTAATCTTTTAGTTAAAATGGTACCCCAAACAATCTATGTCAAAATGACCAAATTTTCAATAAAGGATTCAAGCCAAAGATTGTTACACAGGAAACATAATGAACATTTT
This sequence comes from Lophiomys imhausi, assembly GCA_907164525.1. NCBI lineage: Eukaryota > Metazoa > Chordata > Mammalia > Rodentia > Muridae > Lophiomys > Lophiomys imhausi. The sequence goes on from CAJQZJ010001969.1 coordinate 8,356,830, forward strand.
ATTCAATTATATATTTGCTTCATGTTTCAGTTTATACAAACAGCTTTTCTGTCAAAATATGTACTACACTCTGTCATGTGTTTAAGATGATCATGAACATTACTTCATTAGAAGTGTCAGCAGTAATGACTTAATAAGGATGATTGTTGAAAGGCAATCCAGAGCACGCAGCTCATGTGTAGCAGTATCTCGTTCCAAATATTTGCAGCACTCTGAGATTTAAGAAATTGTAGTTCTGACTAATCCATATTATTCAGCATTAGCATTCTTTCTTTTGAAAGATAGATGGAAAATAGTAATTGCATATTCTTTCCTTTAGGTTTGGTATGTAAGTGATGTTAGATAAATATATGATACTCCATCCATTTGCAGCAATCTGAGATTTAAGAAACTGTAGTTCTGACTAATCCATATTATTAGCATTAACATTCTGTCTTTTGAAAGATAGATGGAAAATAGTAATTGCATATTCTTTCTTCTAGGTTTGGTATGTAAGTGATGTTAGATAAATATATGATACTCCATCCATTTCTACTATAATAAAAACACCAATAAGGGTTAAAATTTATTAACTACCTTTTATGTGAAGCACTCTTCCTATTCAAAGCATTTTATTTGTTAAAGGAATCTCTAAGTTAATTGTCAATCCATTTCTATAGCAGAAAAAACAGACACAAAGAGGTTGTGGTCAAGTATCCTTATAGGTGGCTAGGGCCACATGTGAAAACAAAACCCAAGTTTTAAACTATACAGCTGATGAACTAAGGTCTTACCTTTTCTTAAAATAGCTCCCATGCATCTCATGCAATAGACTGAATTTTGAAAGTCGAGGTGCTTTTTTTTTTTCTTCATGATAATGTAAAAATGGTAGTTTTAAGGACTATAACATGTTTTAAAATGTGCATATATTTTTAAAATAATAAATCAAGCTAATTAACATGTTTCTTACATTCATATCCATGACATAGAGAAATACTCTCAACAATAATCAAGTGTACCATGTCTTTTTTTCTTTTTTCTTTCTTTCTTTTTTTTGAATTTTCGAGACAAGGTTTCTTTGTGTAACAGTACTTGTTGTCCTGGAACTTGCTTTATAGAACAGGCTGGCCTTGAACTCACAGAGATTTGCCTGCCTCTGTCTCCCTGGGATTAAAGGTGTGTACCACAATGTCCAGCTTCAGTAGGTCATTTCAAATCATAGTCACTATGCTAAAATAGAGATGAAATTTTGTGCCTTTTGACCAAAGGCAAAACTTGATCTCTTACTATGCTTTGAATAGGAAGAGTGCTTAATGTAAAAGGTAGTTAATAAATATTCTCTTTTATTGGTGCTTTTATTATAGTAGAAATGGATGGAGTATCATATATTTATCTAACATCACTTACATACCAAACTAGAAGAAAGAATATGCAAAAACTGCCATCCTGCTCTTAGCTTCTGTGACTCCAACTTTCTTCAGATTCCACATAAACATGAAATCATCCAGGATCATGTCAGGCTTTTTTCATTAAATGTAACTTCCACATACTCCCAAGTTCATCAATGTTGTGAATACAGGACTTCCTTCTTCATCAAGAGTCAGTAGTATTCCAAAGTGCATAAATTCTCTATTTCCTTTGTTCATCTGTCCATTGATAGACATTTAAGTTGATCACATATCTTGACTATTGGGGAAAATGTAGCAATGAGCCTAAACATACACACATCTCTGACATGCACCAACCTCAGCTCGTTTGCATACATAACCAGGAGTAGAATTGTTAGTTATTCTTCAGAGTTGACCATACATTCCAACCCACAGTGTGTGAGGATTCTCACTTCTAATCTGTACCAATACACACTTCTCAGCTCTGTGACAACAGCCTTTCCAGCCACTGTGTGATGATACCTCATTGTAGATTTATTTTGCATTTCCATAGTTATTAGTGGTGTCTTACTCCTCTTGTATATCTTCTTTTAAAGAATATCTGTGCTGCTACTATTTTTTAAAGCAGGCTATGTTTTATCAAGCTACTCTTCATCTTCTTACATTGGCTTGTCAGAGTTCCCTTAGTATTTTGAATATCAGCTTCTTTCCAATGTATGGTTAGCTATCATTCTGCAGTTTGTTTCTTACTCCATTAGTGGTTTCCTTTGCTGTGAACTTTTCAATTAGATAAAATCTAATTAGTCCTTCCTTACTGGTGTTGCTGTATATCACAATCACATCCAAAAGAATAATCGTTGGCCAGATCAATGTCAGGAAGCTTTTATTCATCCCTTGGAGTTTGGGTGTGGTGTGACATTAGGATCTAATTTAATCCAATGTATGGATCTTTAGATCACTTATAAAATAGTACACACTTTTTTCAGCTGATCAGATTAATAATTATACCAAGTTTTAAACCTTTGTAGATTTAATTCCAGTGTTTGAATAATCTTATGTCATTATTTATTATCACTTTTCCCTTTTTCCCTCTCTTTTTCTCCCTTCTCACCTGTCTTATATTTTCATTTTTATCTCCCTAAAATTTCATCCTGTTTAAAGCAGTGTCATAATTTTGTTAAAAGGTATGGGTAAATATGAAAGCATATTCACGTCATTTTCTTCTATGTGGGATAAGGGTTCTTCTGGTGACAGACCATCAGCAGGTCACCTCTGTCATGTTCATAACCATCTTGGACTTGTTAAACTAGTCTCTTTTACTTTGTTCTTGGTCTTGAAGTGTTTCCCTCACTTGTGGAATGGTTTCGCTGGACTCTCCTAACACATCAACATGTTTCAAGGCTTTTTTTCTTGGGTCCAACTTGCCCTCAGATTCCAGGTGCTTAGGCCAGTATGACTGAAATCTGTTCTGCAATCCAACCTCCTCCTAGGCATTTCTTCCATTGAAGCTTCTTGGTATACTGTGCACTGCATATGCCTGTTAGGTGCTGGCTAATACTTCAAGCCTAGCAATGCTGCAGTATCCCTCTCAGGGTCTGTATTCCCTAAATTCCACACAAGATGGCTCACCTGAACTTCATCCTAACTACTTACCCTGTGAAACTGCCTCTTTCAGTTTGCTGTTTTGTCTTACAAAGCAAGAGTGGACAGCAACTGCTTCCCTACCCTGAAAAGCATCTGTCTCAATATGGTGCTCTGTCTGGTGTTTCTCTTTTCCCAGAGGTCACCATCACTGAAATCTTTGCTCCATGTATTGCATCAGTCCATTTTGTCCAACTTTATATTTCCTTTTGACCATAGTATTTGTGCAATGCAGGCTACATGATAGTGGCTGGAACAAAAAGTGTTGCTTTTGTGTAAAGAGTCTCCCTAGTAGAACAGAAAGGAAGCCTGAGAAGACATTGGAAAGAGGGGGGATACAAGAACATTGGAAATTATGGTGCTTCTCTGGACCTAGGCAAGGATCTGTCCCTCTCTTAGCTAATGTTACCAAGCACTTGAGAGGCCTGCTGCTTGGTGACAGGGACCCAGTGACTGAGATGAAAATACAACAAAGAAATGGCTTTTGTTAAAACTTACTAATAGTTCTTTGAAAGAGGCTAAAAGAAATTTAAACACTAAACACTAAATAAAATTAAGCTAGCCTACATGTTCATTTAAAAAATATATATGAGTGCACATATGACTAAAGTTGTCTTTTGAGGCTTTTATTGTTCTGGATTATTTGACACTCAACATGCTTATTTACACATATATATGCCACAACACACACACACACACACACACACACACACACACACACACGCCAGATATATATCTCCAAAATTTGAAATACTGTTCCATGGTTGGGTAAGTTTAGAACACTCCTCTATGTAATCCCATAACCCTGTGGAAAGCCTTCCAACTGCTCCAGAATTCTTTGAATTTCAGGAAAAATTACATCCTGATGTCACTCTGTACTTTTTTTTTTATATATAAGTACTTTATTTTTTTTTCTTCAAGTTACATCTCAGTCACAAACCCTTCCCTATTCCCACTTCCTGTCCCACCCTTCCACCCTCTTCCCCCCCAACAGCTTCCCTTTTCAATCCAACAAATGGTTCTTTCTCTTATAACAGTAAATTCTAAACAAAACAGCAGAATTAAATATGCCACATTTATGAGAGTTAAATGGCCCAGTATACCTTCCCAATGTCCAGTTCATACATATTTGGCCCCTGACTTTAACCTTCTACCTTCTACCTTCTAACCATCTCCATGAGTTTAAAGTTCTATAACTGACTTAGCTTTCATACTAACTTGCATCACTATTATAACCATATTCTTAGATCTAGAACACCCTCTTGATTCCTAAACAGCTCAAAATTTAACTATGAGACTCAAGCTGTCTATTCTTCAACCACCTCAGAGAGCTGAGAAGGATAAATATATCTTATAATATAGGAAGTGCAGGGCCTGCAGCTTCCAATACTAAGAAATGACAAACCAGTGACTACCTGGACAGTTCCCATTTTCTCTCCATACATTCCAGCATCAGTCTTCAGCCTTTTGGTCCTGTTTCTCTGACAGACATTTATTGTAGAGCAGGGATTGTGAAGGACTAACCTACCCTGTCTTGGCAGAGCTAGGCTGTCAACTTCCCTGCTACCAAGTTTTGTCCTTTTTGGACAGCAGTCTGTCTGCAGTTGAAGCAAGGAGTTTTTACATGCCAAGAGATAGGCTTGCCACTAATTCAACCATCTCACACTAGAGATTCTTCGATGCTTATCTTCTACTTGGAGTAGAATAGGGGTGCTGTCAGGAGCTGATATGTCACGATATCAAAAAAAAAATCTTAATTTAAGACCACATCTTTGAATGCCATATTCTGCAGATCTCTTGGGGTTTTTGAAGATGCCCTATCTATCTCTTGTATTTAGATAAGCAAATGTTGCTTGTCTCTTAACAACTTGATTACTGAGTAGCTTAGAGAATATCTGTGATAGACTGTCATAGTAGCTAACAAGGTGACATGCATGCATGACTAGGAGTTTGTTTTAACTATCCTAAACAGTTTAAGACGGTTGGTATCAAGAGGCCAGAGCTTCACATTTCATTTTTAAGTATCTCTAGGTACGATACCATTAGGAAGCGTTACCTTTAATTTTGTATCAATATACAAAGATCAATGCCTGTGTGGCCCAATACAATCTTAATATTGCGTCCATATACAAGGGTCAATATCATTGTGGCCAACTATAATCTTAATTTTGTATCAATATACAAATATCAATACCGACATAGACCAATACAATCAGCAGGAAGTCATTTTAAGAGAGCGACATCCCATGCCCAGAGGGTGGGGAGGGTGTTTCTCCGCCCCCCCCCCCTTTTGGTTATTTGAAGGACAACTGAAAACTCTGTTATTTAGGGGAAGAGATTACAAGTTGTTAAATGGTCCTGTTTAATGGGTTTTGGAGGTTAGCCCCAGGGACTTCCTACTTTTCCTTTTCTGTATCCTTCTTCCTCTCCTATGTAGGAGTGCATAGGCTTGAGAAAAATGAGATATAGACATAGCACAGGAAGGACCAAAAAGAAGGGTCAGATTATTGAATATGCCCTTATACCTTTGTATATTGATACAAAATTAGTAGTATATTTGGCTAAAGTGGTATTGACCATTGTTTATTGTGCAAAAATAAGATTGTCATTCTGTACTTAAGGATTCTTATTCTTCACTCTGTTGTGCCATTCTGCCCTCAGCAAATTTGGATCCAAACACCATTCCTTATCCCTCCCACATATACACACAGAAATAACCAATCACAAAGTTTCTGTGGTAGAGCAATGGTTATGAATGGTGAAACACTTCCTTAACAGACATGTAAACAGCATAAATGTAAACAGACATGTAAACTAGCATAAACTAATTAAATTCACTTATCTTAAAAACTGGAGTTTTGTACAAAATAGTTCATAGACTACCAGAGATCCACAGGTTCTCATGAAACGTGTGGATGAAACTAACTATAAACCATAAAAGCAAAATAATCAAAAAGCATCAGCCCATTTTGAAATAAAACAAAAGCCAGGAAAGAAACATCTGCATTTAAAAGACATCTGTTGGATAGTGGGATCAGTGCCTCCCCAGCTGATTTACACTGCAGAGCATTAAAACAGCTTACCTCATTCTCACAGGAAAATTAAAGTATATAAAATATTTCTTAAGTCTCTTGAAAGGCTAACTACTACTCTTTGGATCTTATGCTATTTATGAATCTCCTACCATCCATCACCAAATTTTCTATACTTGCCCCTATTTATAGCTCTTGGTGGCCATACGCTGGTTAGTTTAACCATTTTTGTCTATGAAGTCTGGGCTGAATTTTCTTCACTGTTTGTTATGGTAAGCTCTATAAATTGATTTTAATACAAATTCATCTGTTTCTAAGAAACCTAGTTTCCTTCACATAAAGAGGTTTGAACTTGAGATAAACAAATAAAATTATTGGAAAGCATCCAAAATAACTGTTTTCAAAAATGAAGAAGTCTAAAACTCAGATGTTCACGTAACTACACATAAATATTATATTGCTGTGCACAGTGGGTGCTGATTTGTTTTGATGGTGTTACAGCTGTGCAGCAATATAATGCCAACAGTTTGGGGAGGGGAAGAAAATTCTTTAATTCTGTCATACTGGGGACTTCCTAAGAATCACTAAACCCATTAAAGTTAGAAATGTGCTCACCATCTGTACCTCAGTTTTCCGTTCAGAACATATAATCTGAGAATCGTAAAATCTAAACCACCTTTTTCTGACTCTGTACTTCTTCAGTTAATAAGGGAAAGATGTCCTGAGATTTAGTGACTTCATTCACTAAACCTTCAGTGTGACATCCTTTTTGGAGTAACTATTTACAGTAAACACAAGCACTAACACCAACATTCTGAGAGAGGCTCTGGAGGGAAAACAAAGGAGACTGTGAGGAGCACTCACCCTCAACATCTTCTTTTTCTATAATTTATTTTTTATTTCTTAAAGTTACATCTCAATCACAATCCCCTCCCTACTCCCCCATCCTGTCCCACCCTTCCAACCTCTTCCCCCTCAATCCCCCATCCTCTACCTTTTTTTTTTCGTTTAAGGTATATTTCCCCCCCACCAACAGCTCCCCCTTTCAGTCCAACAAATGGTTCTTTCTCTTATAACTATAAATACAATACAAAACAACAGAAATAAATAGGCCACAATTATGAGAGTTATATGGCTTAGCATACATTCCCAATGTCCAGTCCATATGTAGTTGGCACCTGACTTTAACCTTCTACTATTTAACCATCTCCATGAGTTTAAAGTTCTATATCTAACTCAGCTTTCATACTAACTTGCATCTGTAGTACAGCTTGAAATCTGGGATGGTAATACCTCCAGATGTTTTTTTATTGTACAGGATTGATTTAGCTATTCTGGGCTTTTTGTTGTTCCATATGAAATTGAGGCTAGCTCTTTCCAAGTCTATAAAAAATTGTGTTGGTATTTTGATAGGAATTGCATTGAATCTATATATTGCTTTTGGTAGGATGGCCATTTTTATTATATTGATCCTACCAATCCATGAGCATGGAAGATCTTTCCATCTTCTAAAGGCCTCTCGATTCGTAAACAACTCAAAATTTAACTCTGAGACTCTAGCTATCTATTCTTCAACCACCTCCAAGACCTGAGAGGGATAAATATATATGATTATATAGGAAGTACAGGGCCAGCAGCTTCCAAAACTAAGAAATGACATACCAGCGGCTGCCTGGACAGTTCCCATTTTCTCTCCATACATTACAGCATCAATCTTCAGCCATTTGGCCCCGTTTCTCTGACAGACATTGATTGTAGAGCAGGAGTTATGAAGGACTTACCTACCCTGTCTTGAAAGAGCTAGGTTGTCGACTTACCTGCTTCCAAGTTTTGTCCTTTTTGGACAGCATTCTGTCTACAGTTGTAGCAAGGGGTTTTTCTTGCCAAGAGATAGGCTTGCCACTAATTCAACCATCTCCCACTGGAGATTCTTCAATGCTCATCTTCTACTTGGAGTAGAATAGGGGGTGCTGTCAGGAGCTGACATGTCTCGATATCAAAAAATCTTAAGTTAAGACCACATCTTTGAATGCCATATTCTACAGATCTCTTGAGGTTTTTGAAAACGCCCTACCTATCTCTTATATTTAAATAAGCAAATGTTGCTTGTCTCTTAGTAACTTGATTTCTGAGTAGCTTAGAAAATAACTGTGATAGACTGTCATAGTAACTAACAAAATGACATGCTTGCATGACTATTAGTTTGCATTTCTTAATTATCCTAAGCAGTTTATGGCAGTTGGTAGCAAAAGGCCAAAAGTTCACATTTCATTCTTAAGCATTACTAGGTACAATACCTTTAAGAAGTGTTACCCTTAATTTTGCTTCCATATGCAAGGGTCAATACCATTGTGGCCAAATATAATCTTAATTTTATATCAATATACAAAGATCAATACCGATGTAGCCCAATACAATCTTAATGTTGCATTAATATACAATGGTCAATACCAATTTAACCAAATATAATATTAATTTTGTATCAATATACAAAGATATAAGGGCATATTCAATAATCTGTCCTTTTTTTCTTGATCTTTCCTATACTATGTCTATGTCTCATTTTTTTCTCAAGTGTATTCACTCCTACATAGGAGAGAAAGAAGGATACAGAAAAGAAAAAGAGAGAAGTCCCTGGGTCTAACCTCCAAAACCCATTTAACAAGACCATTTAACAGCTTGTAGGCTCTTCCCCTAAATAACAAAATTTTCTATTATACATCAAATAACCAAAGTGGGGGGAACACCCTCCCCACCTTCTGGGGATGGGACGTCACTCTCTTGAGAGCTTGTTTGGAGGTTCTAGCAGGGGAGCGCAGCTACTCGTATACCCTTGACAGAAGACCGGTCCTCCTCTATTCGGGAAGGTCGTCCTCTTGGACCGAGCGTGCAGCTTCGGGAGGGACGCACATGGAGCAGTGAGGGAGGAAGGGGACACCCGCCTAGCCCGCCAGATCAGCCGAATCAACCCTGGCGATCAATGGGGTGACAGATGTCGCAGCCAGATCGCCCTCACATCCGGGACGTCACTCTCTTAAAATGACTTCCTGCTGATTTGGGACGTAGTGAACCTGTTTGGGGCCCAAATAAAAATGGAAAAATAGTTAAAAATGTTTGTAGAATCATTTAATGTTCAGTCCTTTTGTGCTCAGCTATTTAGATGTCCTAAGAAGTTCGTGGACAGGAGCTGATCTTCAGGGCTTTACTGAAGTTCTGGCTGGAGCAGTCTCTGGAGCTGAACGATCTTAGCAATTTTGAGTTCCTCAACATCTTCTAATGGGACTTGGGTGGCTCCTGCTGCTGACCCAGAATCAAATTCACACCTGATTATTCATCACATTACCTGAGTCTTCCCACTATTCCTGTCATAAGTGCCATCATTTTGTAATGTGCTTGCAAACTGAATACTCCATAGTTCTATATTGGTTTTGCACAGAGTGATTACACACACCTGTAATCCAAGCTACTCTTGAGACTGAAGCAGGAAGATTATAAGGCCAACCTGACCAAATGAGAAAGACCCTGTATCAAAAATAAAAGATTTTAAGGGGACAGGGATATAGAGTAGTTATACCTTAGTATAAGTATAGTATACTTTAGTAGCGAGCTATTAACCTAGCATTGAGAAGCCCGATTCCCAGTTTCAATTCCCAGTACTGAAAATTCACGTTTCAGCATAGTCACATGTATTGAATGAAGAGTCATAGCGTTATATGTAATAATATTTTTAAAATGATGAAAAGTGACCAGATGCAAACAATATATTATTTGTGAATACATATACATTACATATAACTAATATGTAACTAATTTTTTAACAAAACAAGAAAGATAACCACGGGACTCTTGGATCTATGCTGTCCCTTCAAAGTTCTGTTTCATATATTGAAAAGCTGAAAGTAGACCTTTAAGATATAGTATGTTCAAAGTAGAATACACTGTCTTCTTCTACAACCTTTCCCTATTCTTTCTTTTCTTTCCTCGTCAAAACCAGTTTCATGGTTTCTTTACTCATCAAACTGTTTCACCAGTTTTGTTTGTTTTTGTCTGTGTAATTCTCCTTTAGTGTTTTATATTTGCCCCAGGGCTTTGGCCCACATGTACATGTGTGAGGGAGGTCAGAGGTCAATATTAGATGTCTTCTCTATCTCTACATTATTTATTTTTTATGGACCAGAGTCTCTCAGTGAACCCAGAACTCACTCTTTTGGTCAACAATGAGTTAAAATAGCATCACATACCATGTTGCAAGGCTCTCTCTACAGGAATCAGCATTGCTTCCAAGATTGACCTGTGTTCTTGTGAGTAGTCATCCCTCTCTTACTACCATAGCTTCCCAAAACATCTGTTGTGAGAATATACAAACATTGAGTAGCATGTAATATACATATGATACTATTTTAATATGTTGAATTTATAAATATTTTCTTATAAGGCTAATTTTATCTGCATCATATTTTTAAAAACTAATTTCATAGCATGATGTCATAAGATAATTTAATTTATTTCCTTCTGTTATTTTAGCTTTGTTTTTTTAACTTTCTTTAAACTATCCAGAATTATTTTGTTACTGGTCTGAGATGAGACTCCTAGTTAATTGTGCCATATAGTTAATGAATTTTCTCAGCACCATAATTGAATCGCAGTGTCATACCTATCACGTTAGCCATTCATGTGTGTGCACTGTTTTAATGGATCGTTCTTTGCTCTATGGTGTCCTTCATCTGTATTTGCACAGCAGCAACCTGTGCTTATTATTTCATACTTGCAATAAGTTTCACTATCTAGGCAAACAGAGATTCCTAGATTTTCTTCATATTTATAACTATAAATTCCTTTGATTTTTTTCTCTCATTTTTTAAGTCACTAATCTAGATTATTTCATTACGTTGAAGGATTTTCATCAGTCAAATTTTTGTTTCTTTTAGTAATTTGTCATCACTTCCCCCTGGCTATTTCAGTATCTTCTTTTTGTCTTTAGTGTTCTTACATTTCAGTATTATATCTCTAGTTCCTCTCTCCCTCCCCTTTTCCCCTCCCCAGTGTTTCTTTGCCTCTCTTTCTCTACTCTCTCTCCTTCCCCTCCCTTTTTTCTAGTCCCTCTTTATCTATCATCTATAAATCTACCTATCAATCATTATACTAGCTAGTTTTATGTCAAGCCAATGTCATTTTGAAAGATAGAGCCTCGATTGAGAAAATGCCCTCACCAGATGAGCCTGTGGACAAGCTTGCAGTACATTTTCTTATTTATTAATGTGTACAGGGGTCAAATTCACATTACCCTGTGCCAACTTTGGGATGGTCATCCTAGATACTGAAAGAAAACTGTCCTAGCAAGCCATGTAGAACAAGCCAGTAAGCAGCACACCTTAGTAGCATCCGCATCAATTCCTGCCCTGACTTTCTGCAGTAATAGAAAGTGATGCAGAACTATAAGCTAAAACAAACACTATATTCTTTAAGTTGCTTTGAGTCATTGTGTTTTAATACAACAATAAAAATCCTAAGACAATTATTCAATTATACATATATCTATTGTGTTGACCAACTTATCTGGCCTTACTTCACTGCTACATCATGTATCACAAACTCCTACATGTGTCAGAAAAAAAAAATCTATGAACCTATAAAATATATAAATATGATATATCATAATATTATACCATACTTCCAGGATCCACTAAAACAGATATGGATCACAAGAAACACCATAGGTAGAGACAATTAGAGAAAACCACAACCAACAAATTACGAAGTTATGGAGTTCAGTCCCAACTTATACATAAGCAATACAACTCCTAATTAGAGGTCATGGAAGAAAAGAAAGTGGAAGAATTATAAGATCCAGAGACTTAGACAGTGTGCTGTGAAATTGTGTCTCTTATTAAAGTCAGAAGCTACACCCATAAAGTCTCACCAGCATGGCTCCTAAACATTGGTTGAACATAAACAACAGCAATAAAGATACTAAGGTGGACAGTTAAAAGAAGAGGGACTCAACAATGCACAAAAAAACACATCTAACTAAGAAATGCTGAAAGTGGGAATCTTCTCCTCGGAAGATAGCAGCAATACAAAATAGTCCTCCCTGAAAACATGCATACAGGTAACAGTTTACAGACTGAGCAGATTATATTTATGTATCTATATGTGTGTATGTGTCTGTCTCTGTTTTTATTATGCTATATATATATCATAATATATATATATATATTCACTCATAATATATAGATATAATAATGAATATTATATATATGATATATATATATATGAACAATTAGTGAAAAAAAGTTCATAAATTTGAAAGAGAACCAGAAGGAGTATATAGGAGGGTTTGAATGAGGAAATAAAAGTAAAAGATTATGTAATTATAGTCCCAAAAATAGAAGAAATACTTAAAAAAGAAACAAGTTGGCTTGGTGGTTCATGGCTGTAAACTCAGAAGGCTTGTGTAAGAGGATCACATGAATTCCAGTCCAGCCTGAACTACAAAGTGAAATGTCTCAAAATTGTTCATTCAATTGATCAATTAATAAAATTGTACTGAATAACAGAAGCTCACACCATAAAATAAATCAGATCAGACAGTATAATTCCATTCATATGTAATACTAGGAACAACATATATTTATATATAGTGAGAGACGGCAAAGAGAGGGAGGAGGAAGCATGAGCTCTAAGGGATATGAAGGATCACTTCAGAGAACAGAAATGCTATGTGTCTTGATTTCATGGTGCATATTGGAGTAGATTAGAAAGATAGATAGATAGATAGATAGATAGATAGATAGATAGATAGAGATAGATTGCATATACTGTTGAGTCTTCCACTTAGCTCTAATTTATTACATGTTATACTAAAAGAAATTGTATTTTTAAAAGACTATTGATAATTTTACTGGAAATTTAATGGTTATTCTCTGTCTTCAGTGTGTGTGTGTGTGTGTGTGTGTGTGTGTGTGTGTGTGTGTGTGTATGTGACTAAGTAAAATAAGTCTGACCACAATTAAAACCAAATGCAGCGAATCTTTCTGCCTCACTCCTATCCTTATAAACCCATATCTCCTCCATATTATGAGTGTAATTTGTAAAATATAATTGCATCCTATTACTCTGTTACTGAATACATTTCTGTGGTTTTCTGTGGGGTGACAGTAAATTTGGACTTCTTAGTATAACTGTCAAAGTCCTATGCCATTCTTTTCTTCCTGCCTTCCCAGGCCACCTGGTGCATACTGTGTCAGCAAGAACTACAGCCTGTCTCACCTCACTCTCAATCCTGATGCCTTTCAAGGTTTCTGGCCTATGCACCTGCTCCCTGCACACAATGCTGCTCATTTGGCCTTACCTGACCACACACTGGTGTTAGTCACCACCCACTTTGCCTTCACATTGTTTTGTTTACCTTTTTCAGAGCATTTAACAGGACACAAAATTATTTGGATTGCAGATTTTCTTAGTCATAGTCAGTGCCTCCTAATAAAATGCTTAATTTATGAAGACTTTCTTTCTTATATCCTACACTAGTACCCCAAATGCCTATGTAAGGTTTCCTGATGAGATGAAAGGCAAGGGCTAAATGGTTATAGAGAATTGTCTAAAGTGAAAATCTACAGGAATTTATATTTGCATCCCTCAAAAGCAGCAATGCCAAAGAAAATGTTAATACATTCAAAAGCAAACCAATGAAATAAAAACTTGTTTCATTGAAAAACAACCAGTTTTCACTTCCCCAAAGTTCAGGAAAAGGGGTTTTCAAGAGTCATGTAGGGACTTTAAACTGCACAATAGAAATAAGACCTTGCAGTGTGAGTGATGTTATTTCCTCCCTGTAGATGATTAAAGAGTATCAGTCTTTGAATCCTAGCTAACATACCATGTTCTATAGAAATAGGTCAACCTGTAAAACACCACTACCCCAGAGAGCAAAGAAGCCAATGATGAGTCTTTGTGTTGCCTGGGCCATGATAATACTAATTTGCAGGTGCCATCAAAGATCTTCCTGCAAAGGCTCAGGGAAAAGAGAAACAGGGGCAGAAGTTTTGTAAGAGCCAGAGCTTAGGGAGTACAGCCACAAAATAGTGTCTTTGGACATGACAAGTAGTTATCTGATGAACTTTCAGAGCTTTGATTGTCGACATGAGACCTTCACAAACTAACCTAGTCAATATTATAGCATAGGTGGTTTAGGGGTGTGTGGATCACAAGTCCCTACTTTTTGTTGAGAAGTTATAGGCACTTAGTGACTTGTTAGAGTGAGAAAGTCAATTTTCTTAAGAGGAAATGCCTCTGGTAGATTTCTCAAGCTACGGTGGACAGGCAGCCATATATACCTACTACATGCAGATAACCTGAGTTGGACTCAGTAAGGTATGTATGAGTCTCCCTCTCCCTCTCCCTCTCCCTCTCCCTCTCCCTCTC
>CAJQZJ010001969.1:8371303-8432068 GCA_907164525.1 Lophiomys imhausi
CTCTCTCTCTCTCTCTCTCTCTCTCTCTCTCTCTCTCTCTCTCTCTCTCTCTCTCTGTGTGTGTGCGTGTGTATGTTCTTTAAAAAGAGGCTGTGAAGGTTAAATCTAATTCGGAAGAGGGACCCAAAATGAGTTGGAGTGAAGTGAAAACTGGATTTGAATCAAAGTAATACATTCATGTATGAAGGAAAAAATAAAATCATTCATTAGAAAAAAGTTTTGAGGGTGAGGTGAAATTAAATTGGCAAACCCACACCTGTAGAAAAAGTGATATACCTGTGGCTATAAAATACTTTACCAGTATGTAATCCATCCATCTGTTGCCTTCAGTGGTGAGTTGTAAGGAACAGAAATGAAATGCAGGTGATTAAATTTGCCCATTTTCCCTCCTCACATCCTCTCATCAGCATTAGCTTCAGTTATCCAAGTAGGAGTGCATATTTCTGTCCAGGTATGAAGCCCTGGATCAAATACACAAAAGTCAAGCTTTAGCTCAATTTCCTTTTTCAATATTTTTATTCATTCATTCATTCATTCATTTATTTATGTATTTAGTATGCATGTATATGTGTGTATGTGTACAGTTGTGTATATGTTCAAGTGTGATGATATGAATATGTGTGTGTGTGTGCAGGTACATATGAGTATACATGTATGTGCATGGAAACCAGAGATAAACCTCAAAACACTGTCCACCTTGATTTTTGAGAAAGTGTCTTGCTGACTTGACTAGACTGCTTGGCTGAAAAACCCAAGGGATGCTCTGGCTCCTCCTTCTCAGCACAAGCTAATATCATCACACCCCTATATTTATATGGAGGCTAGGAATTTAACTAAGGTACCCATGCTTGTTCATCAAGCACTTTTCAGACTGAACTATCTCCCTGGGCCCTAGTTCTATGATTTTTATGGCAACCCTACCAAATGCAAAGGTCACTGTGAAAAACATTGAGTTTCAGGTACTTTTGAGGTTCATCTGGCCTAGTCAATTTATTTTTTTAATATTTATTTATTATTTCATGTTACATCTCCTTCAGAAGGTCCTGTTTCCACCCCTACAACCCCCGCCCTCCCAGCCTCTATCGCCTATCCCTTCATCACACTCCTCTTAAGTGGAATGTCCCTACATAACAGTCCCCAACCCCATTTCAGCACTCAAAAGAGGGCCAAGAGCCTCCTCATACACTGGGGGCCTACAAGGCAGCAACCTAGGGCAAAGTGTCTCATTGACAGGAAAAATAATCTATGTTCATGTTCCCTTTAGTGCATTGGTTGTAGTATAGTTATCCTGCACTATATGGCTAAAATCCGACTATAAGTGAATAGATGCCATGTGCATCCTTCTGAGTCTAGGTTAGTCACTCAGGATGAGCTTCTCTAGTTCCATCCATTTGGCTGCAAATTGCATAATTTCCTTTTTTCTGATAGCTGAGTAGTATTCCATTGTGTAGATGTACCACGGTTTTTAATCCATTCTTTGGTTGAGGGACATCTGAGTTGTTTCCAGTTTCTAGCTATTACAAATAAGACTGCTATGAACATAGATGAGGAAACTTCCTTGTGATTTGGTGAGGAATCATTTGGAAGTATACCCAGAAGTGGTATGGCTGGGTCCTGAGGCATAGCTATTCCAAGTTTTCTAAGATATCGGCAGACTGACCTCTGTAGTGGTTGCACAAGCCTGCACTCCTACCAGCAATGGAGGAGAGTTCCCCTTTCTCCGCACCCTCACCAGCATGTACTGTCATTTGAGCTTTTGATCTTAGCCATTCTGACAGGTGTAAGATAGAACCTCACAGTCCTCTTGAGTTGCATTTCTCTGATGATTAAGGATGCTGAGCATTCCTTCAAGCATCTCTCAGCCATTAGGGATTCCTCCTTTGTGAATTGTTTACCTCTGTTCCCCATTTTTTGATTGGATTATTTGATTTCTTGGCATTTAATTTCTTGAGTTCTTTGTAAATTTTGGCTATTAGCTCTCTGTCAGATGTGGGTTGGTGAAGATTTTCTCCCAGTCTGTAGGCTGCCATTTTGTTCAAATGACAGTGTCTTTGCCTTACAGAAGCTTTTCAGTTTCATGAGTTCCCATTAATTGATTGTTGGTCTTAGATCCTGAGCTGTTGGTATTTTGTTCAGGAAGTTGTCACCTGTACCAATGAGTGTGAGGGTTTTCCTTACTTTCTCTTCTAGTAGATTTAGTGTTTTGGGGGTTAGTTAAATTCTTTGATCCACTTGAACTTAAGTTTTATACAAAATGATAATTATGGGTCAAATTTCATTCTTTTACATGTCGACATCCAGTTGGACCAGCACCATTTGTTGAAGATGCTGTCCTTTTTCCATTTTATGGTTTTGGCTTCTTTGTCAAAAATTAAGTGACCATAGGTGTATGGGTTCATTTCTGGGTCTTCGGTTCAATTCCATTGATTCACTGGTCTGTTTCTGTATCAGAACCATGCTGTTTTTATTACTATTTCTCTGTAGTATAGCTTCATATCTGGAATGGTGATACCTCCAGATGTTATTTTATTGTACAGGATTGATTTACCTATTCTGGATTTTTTTTTTATTCCATATGAAGTTTAGAATTGCTTTTTACAGGGCAATAGATAATTGTGGTGGCATTTTGATAGGAATTGCATTGAATCTGTATATTGCTTTTGGTGGGATGGCTATTTTTATTATGTTGATCTTACCTATACATGAGCATGGGAGAGCTTTCCATATTCTGATGGCCTCTTCAATTTCTTTCTTCAAGGATGTGAAGTTCTTGTCATACAGGTCATTCACTTGCTTGGTTAGAGTTACCCCCAGGTATTTTATATTGTTTATGGCTATTGTGAAGGGTGTTGTTTTCCCAACTTGTTTCTCAGCCCATTTATTTGTTGTATAAAGAAGGGATTCTGATTTTATTGAATTAATTTTGTATCCAGCCACATTGCTGAAGGTGTTTATCAGCTGTAAGAGTTCTCTGGTAGAATTTTTGGGGTTGCTTAGGTATACTATCATATCATCTGCAAATAGGGATAATTTGACTTCTTAGTTTCCTATTTGTATCCCCTTGATCTCCTTTCCCTGTCTTATTGCTCTAGCAAGAATTTTAACTACTATGTTGAAGAGATATGGTAAAAGTTGACATCCTTGTGTTGTCTCTGAGTTTAGAGGAAATGCTTCAAGTTTCTCTCCATTTAATTTTATGTTGGCTACGGGCTTGCTATATATCGCTTTTATTAATTCTAGGTGTGGTCCTTGTATGCCCGTTCTCCCCAGAACTTTTAGCATGAAGGAGTGTTGGATTTTGTCAAATGCTTTTTCAGCATCTACTGAGATGACCATTATTTTTTTTTCTATCAACTTGTTTATATGGTGAATATGTTGATGGATTTTCATATGTTGAACCATCACTGCATTCCTGAGATGAAGCCTACTTGATCATGGTGTATGATAGTTTTGATGTGTTCTGGGATTCAGTTTGCCAGCATTTTATTAAGTATTTTTGCATCTATGTTCATGAGGGAGACTGGTCTGAAGTTCTTTTTCTTTGTTGGGTCTTTGTGTGGTTTAGGAATCAGGGTGACTGTAGCCTCATAGAATGAGTTTGGCAGTGTTCCTTCTGATTCTATGTTGTGGAAGAGTTTGAAGAGTATTGGTATTAGCTCTTCTTTGAAGGTCTGGTCGAATTCTTTGCTGAAACCATCTGGCCCTGGGCTTTTTTTGGTTGGGAGATTTTTAATGACTGTTTCTATTTCCTTAGGAGTTATAGGGCCATTTAATCTGTTAACCTGATCTTGATTTAACTCTGGAAGATGGAATCTATCAAGAAAATTGTCCATTTTGCTTAGGTTTTCAAATTTGGGGGAATTATAGATTTTTAAAGTAGGATCTAAAGATTCTCTGGATTTCCTTAATGTATATTGTTATTTCTCCCGTTTCATTTCTGATTTTGTTGATGTGGGATTTTTCCCTCTGCCTTTTAGTTAATTTGGCTAAGCATTTTTCTATTTTGTTGATTTTCTCAAAGAACCAACTCTTGCTTTTATTGATTCTTTGTATCATTCTTTTTGTTTCTAAGTTGTTGATTTCAGCCCTAAGTTTGATGATTTCTTGCCTTCTGCTCTTCTAGGGAGTGTTTTCTTCTTTTTTCCAATTCATCCAGTTTAGCTGTTAATTCGCTAATATGAGCTGTCACAATTTTCTTTTTGAAGGTGCTTAGTGCTGTGAGCTTTCCTGGTAGCACAGCTTTTATTGTGTCCCATAGGTTTGGGTAGATTCTGCCTTCATTTTCGTTGGATTTTAAGAAGTCTTTGATTTCCTTTGTTATTTCTTCCCTGACCCAGTAGTCATCTGGTAAAGGGTTCAATTTCCATGTGTGTGTAGGCTTTCTGCTGTTTCTGTTGTTGTTGAAGTCCAGCATTATTCCATGGTGGTCTGATAAGATACAAGGGGTTATTTCAATTTTCTTGTATCTGTTGAGACTTGCTTTGTGTCTGACAAATATGTTCGATTTTGGAGAAGGTTCTGTGTGGTGCTGAGAAGAAGGTGTATTCTTTTGTGTTTGAGTGTAGATATCTGTTAGGTCCATTTGGTTCATGACCTCTGTTAGACTCATTATTTCTCTGTTTGGTTTCTGTCTTGATGACCTGTCCATTGCTGTGAGTGGGGTGTTGAAGTCTCCCACTACTAATGTGTGGGTCCAATGTGTGATTTAAGCTTTAGAAAAGTTTCTTTTACAAATATAGTTGCCTTTGTATTTGTGGCATAGATGTTCAATATTGAGATGTCCTCTTCATAAATATTTCTATTAACAAGCATGGAATGACCTTCTCTATCTTTTTTGATTAACTTCAGTTGGAAGTCTATTTTGTTTGATATTAAGATGGCTATTTCAGCTTGCTTCCTGGGTCCATTTGCTTGGAAAACCTTTTCTCAGCCCTTTACTCTTAGGTAGCGTCGTCTATCTTTGTTTGTGAGATGCGTTTCTTTTATGCAGCAAAATGATGGGTCTTTTTTATGGATCCATTCTGTAAGCCTGTGTCTTTTTATTGGGGAGTTGAGTCCATTGATGTTGATGGATATTAACGACAAAAGGTTGTTATTTCCTATTTTTTGGTGTAGGTTGTGTGTTTCTTTTGGTTTAGCTGTAGTGGAGTTTTTGTTTCCTGTTTTTTCTTGGGTGTAGTTATCTTCTCTGGGTTGGAATTTTCCTTCTAGAATCTTCTGTAGGGCTGGATTTGTGGATAGATACTGCTTAAATTTCATTTTGTCGTGTAATATCTTGTTTTCTTCATCTATGTTGATAGAGAGTTTTGCTGGGTATAGTAGTGTGGCTGGGCACCTATGTTCTCTCAGGACTTGTAGGAAATCTGCCCAGGCCCTTTTGGCTTTTAAAATTTCTGAGGAGAGGTCAGGTGTAATTCTCATGCATCTGCCATTATATGTTACTTGAACTTTTTTCTTAATGCTTTTAATATTCTTTCTTTGTTCTGTACATTTGGGGTTTTAATTATTTTGTGGCGAGAGGAGGTTCTTTTAACAATGTAAGTGCCCTTTTTATTTGGGGCATTGATAGTCAATATTGAGATGTCCTGTTGATGAATATTTCCTTTAATGAGTGTGTAATGCCCTTCTCTATCTTTTTTGATTGACTTCAGTTGGAAGTCTATTTTATTTGATATTAAGACAGCTACTCCAGCTTGCTTCCTGCATTTGCTTGGAAAACCTTTTCCTAGCCCTTTAGTCTAAGGTAGCATCTATCTTTGTTAGTGAGATGTGTTTCTTGTATGCAGCAAAATGATGGGTCTTGTTTACAGATCCAATCTGTAAGCCTGTGTCTTTTTATTGGGGAGTTGAGTCCATTGATGTTGATTGTTATTTCCTATTATTTTGGTGTAGGTGGTGGTTATATGTTTCTTTTAGTTTAGCTACAGTGGAGTTTTTTTGCTTCCTCTTTTTTCTTGGATGTAGTTATCTTCCCTGGGTTGGAATTTTACTCCTAGGATTTTCTGTAGGTCTGGATTTGTGGGTACATACTGCTCAGAATTTATTTTGTCATGTAATATGTTTTCTTCATCTATGTTGATCCAGAGTTTTTTGGGTGTAGCAGTCTGTCTGGGCACCTATGCTCAATTAGGGCTTGAAGGACATCTACCCAGGCCCTTCTGGCTTTTAAAATTTCTGAGAAGTCAGGTGTAATTCTGATGGGTCTGACATTATATGTTACTTGACCTTTTTCTCTTCCAGCTTATAATATTCTATCTTTTTTCTGTACATTAGGAGTTTCAATTATTATGTGGCGATAGGAATTTCTTTTCTAATCTAATCTGTTTCATGTTCTGTATGCCTCTTGGAATTTTATTGGCATCTCTCTCTTTAGGTTTGGGAAGTTTTGTTCTATGATTTTGTTGAAAATGTTTCCTGGACCTTGGAGTCGGGAGTCTTCTCTTTCTTCTATGCCTATAATTCTTAGGTTCTGTCTTTTCATGGAGTCCTTTATTTGTTTGATGTTATAGGTGAGAACTTTTTTAGATTTCTCATTTTCTTTAGTTGTTGTACTGATTTCTTCCATTGAATCTTCCATGCCTGAGATCCTGTCTTCCATCTCTTGTATCCTATTTCTGATACTCATGTCTGTAGTTCCTATTCTCTTCCCTTGATTCTTCACTTTCACTCTTATCTCTGTTTGTATTTTCTTTATTGCTTCTACTTCCAATTTCAAGACTTGAAACATTGTATCCATTTTATACATTTTCTGCTCCAATTTGCCTATTGCCTTGCCTCTTTCCTGTTCAAGTTAAGCCACTTTGGCTTGGAGATCTCTCATGGTATTCTCCATTACTTTCGCTTGTAAAGCTATGGAATCTTTTAATTCCTTCAGAAATTTAAATTCTTCTTGAAAGGACTCTATCACTTTCCAGATTATAGATTTGTCATTGTTTTCATGTGTTTCAGCTGTGGTGGAGTGGTCAGAGCTTGCTGTACTAGCATAGCTGCATTTTGTTGGAGTCATATTTCCCTGACTTTTGTTGGATCTGTACTTTTGCTAACCTTTAGCCATTTAGTTTTTCTTAGCTGTTTGTTCCTGGTGTCTTCTGGGCTTGGTGCTAAGAAGGGTGCTTTGGTGTAGAAGGTGTATAGTTTGGTGATCTGTAGCTTTCCACAGGATGGATGGGGCCTTGTGTGGAGGTTTGTTCTCAGTGTGTCTCCTAGAGCTCACCCCTTACTGTTTTGTCCCAACTGGGGACTCCTGTCAGGGGTTGTGGTGTGATGTGTTCCTGTAATTTCCTGGGATCCAACTAGTCTTTGTATAGATGACAGTGCAGGTTGGCAGTCCATAGACTGTTGTCTGGGGCTGTATATCCCCTGCAGCTTACTTGTTGGACCATGTTCTTGGTCCTCCCAAGTTGCTCTCAGGGTGTTCCAGGATCAATGTGCATCTAATAGCTAGAAGCACTGTGAGCTGGTACAGCCTACTCACAGGCAATGAGCAATGGCCTGGGATTGTTTCACTACTCCCAAGTCAGAGCTCTCTGTGTTGTAGTCTGGGTATTCAGCATGTAGCAGTTCTGCTGGTATGCTCCTGGGTGTCCAAGCACAGATGCTGTGGACTCTGGAGGTCCTAAGTTTGGGGGTTGAATCCACCAGCTGGAGTCCTGAAAATATCTGACAGGGAGGAAGTACAGTTTCCCAGTGGGAGGTGCTCAGTGTTTGTATCTGGTGACTCTGATCCTTAAGTGTCTATATTTCCAGTACTGAGTTCTTTGTTGTCCCTACTGGGCAGTCCCAGTTGGTCTTGAGCCTGTCTAGATGGTCCCTAGGGCACCTCTGTGCCTCCCGGTCCTAAGCACTAAGCCCTTTAGTCTGAGTCATTCAGCAGTGCACCCTGGCCACGACCTTACTGCTCCACGGGTGGAACTATATATGCTAAAGATATGGTTTCTGGATGGAGGAGCCAGGACTAGCAAAGGAGTCCAATATTAACCTCATAACCCGTCCAGGGCTTGGACCCAGTGGAGATACAAGCAGCCTTCCAATCTGGCCACCTGCCTTTCTGCCCTCTCTTATCTCACTGATCCTACGTCTGTGCTGGAGCTTTCCTGTGGATAATGTCAATTGGGGCCATGGTCGTCCAAGTTCTGGGACACTGCACTGGTGCCAGCAGTGTAACCCACTGTAGGAAGTATATCCTGCTGCTCTGTCTAACTGCAGTGTTCTTCCCAGTGACTGCAAATCCAATATAGGGGCCTGTCTGTCCAACACCCATCTGGTGAATCCCAAATATGTTTGCGTTTGCCAGATCGCTCCTCCGCCTGTGGTCCTGCAGCTCAGAAAGTGCTGTGGCCTGGAGCCACAATGGCACCACTGAGAATATATCCATTCTCATAGCTCCACTGATCTTCCCCTTGGTATTGGAATGCCTGTATGGAATCTGGGAGCCCAGGAGGCTGGTGAGTAACCCTGTCTGGGGTTTGGAGCTGCTCACTGGGTACTTGAGTGGCTAGTACGCCAGTTCCTCTCCTGGTGATGATTCTGCTTCCTGGAGTCAGAGGCTTCTGAAGTTTCTGCTGGTCTGTTTTTCTGAGTGTCCGAGAGAGGAGAGTCTTGCTCAGTGTCTTTTAGTAATCCCTAAGTGGCTGAGTGAAACCCAGTGGATTCGCACCACTCAGATTATTACTCAGCATCTTATAACTCTGTGGTGTTATAGCTGTTTTCCTCACTTTCAAAATGCGTCTGGGCAGGCTGCTGCCATCTTGGATCCAATCCCTAGTCAATTTCTTCCATGAGTAAGCTATCTTTGAAATTCAGCTCTATACTTCCTTGAATGGAGACTGACTACATCCTTCAAGTGAAAGCTTTGATTTAGCAATATCTTGTCCTGTCAGTGTGACTATATTACATTATGATGTAATTCATGTCAAGACTCTATGGGGAAAGGGAGTGTTTCCAAGAAACATACTTGATATATTCTTGTTTCAATATGAAATAGTTGGGCTGCTTGGAAGCAGTTTTCTTTGGAAATGATTTACCAAATGGTAATAACTTAAAAAATTGCATCTGACAGCCTAGATTCTTAAGTACCCTGTGTGTAGATGTGCATTTGCTAGCACAGACTTGGGTAGTAAGAGAACATAATTAATGCTGTCCTACTTTGAGAGAAGTATTCTCAGAAAAATTGCAATTTGAAGAACTCACATGTGGTTTTATCATGTCAACTTTCCATGTCACTTGTGGCCCAGCAAGGTGTCTTGGTTTTCAGCTGTCAGTCTTAAAATTTCCTCTTTTAGGAAACAAAAATAAAAAGTCTTCAAAATGTCCTGCTGTCAGACTTTTTCAGTTACAGAACATAAGAGAGCATCAGGCAGGGAGATCTCAGTAGGTGACAGATTGGATATGGTCCTTGTATCCAACTTTATGTTTGGAAACTTTTCTAATACTAAAGTTTTGAGGTGATATTAGGTAGGATTAAGGCAAACTTGGTACCTTCAAGGCAAATCAAAGATGTCTCACTTAGCATCTCCAGAGCCCAAGGTTCTTTTGATGCTCATTGTGTTTGAATGAACTTTACAGTTGAATTTCTCAGAATTGATGCCTCTTATTTCTGGCTGCAGTAAGACTTCTGACTGCCTCTTTCTATTCTTTTTAACAATAATGTGTGTCGGGTGTGTGTGTGTGTGTTTGTGTGTGTGTCTAGTTAGAGGACAACTTTGATTAGCAGGCATTCTTACCTGCTGAGCCATCTCAAGGGCACCACCACCCAGCCCCAGTTTTTCTTAATGATTACTCAGGATCCCTGCTTCATTCTCTGGCCTCATCTACTTCCACTTTTAAAGATAGCAGTGAAATCTGGCTCAAGAGACTCCACTAATCTCTGAATACATATTGGTATCTAATCCTGACAGTATATTTCTCCTACCTAGACCTCTACTTCAGCGAGATGGGTTTGTAACCCCAAACTTTATCAAATGAAGGAAGTTTTTCTTATCTCTTCTCAAGCTACAGAGCAGGTCTTTGAAAAGCTTCTTATGTTAGGATTAGAGCTAGTATAAGGACAGTGACAGAAACATTCTAAAACTCCTGATGAATTTTGAAGTGATTCTCAATGAGAATCACTGACTGAAAAGAGTGGAAACAACCCAAATATAAGAAATGTAAAAAGTAAGGAAGGGAAGTCATTATTTAAATGAACAAACACATATAAACACACACACACACACACACACACACACACACACACCATATATACCCTAGATCTCAGAAACTTACTCATCGGATTCTCAAACTATAGTAGAATTCTCTTTCAACTTTGTACTTTTGCTTTTCTCGATATGTCCTCTCTATTCTTCTATTAATGCACTCAACATTTTTCTTTACTCATGTAAACAGAAGAAATGGGTTATAAACTGATTCTAGAATTCTAGGTTAATTCTGGTAACGAAATGTGGGGTAGTGCAGCTTAAGTTCAGTGGCCACCTTCACCAATTACTGACCAGGCAAGAAACAGGGAAAACACTATACTGCTTGTTGGTTTCTATGACAACCATGTAGCATTGATATTTGAGGTAAGTAACAAGATCCAGTGAAAGGAATATATATATATATATATATACATATACATATATATATATGTATATATATATAAAATATGGTTAAGCCATCCTCTAATGACTCACCATGTAGTAAGCTCTCTACTACTGCTACAAAACAACTGAGAAAATCAACTTAAAGGAAGAGAAGTTAATTTTAGACCAAGGCACCAGAGATTTCGGTCCACAGTTGTCTGGCTCTTACTGCTTCTGGGCTGTGGTGAACAGAGTAAGTGCTGGAAAGGTATGGTAGAGCAAATGGTGGTAGGGAAAAAAGGAGAAAGGACAAAGTACACTTTCGAAGGACAATTTCCAGTGACCTACCTTTTTCAACAGGGCCACCACCTTCAAACATCCCATTAACTTGTAGACAGTTGGGTTAACCCATCTGTCAGATCCTAGTCCTCATGCTGTAGTCAGCTGGTGAAAGTTTCATGTGGGCAAAGAAGCCAAGCCCTCAACATATGAGCATTTGGGGGACATTGATGATACCCTGTATTTCTTCTATGCAGTCCCTTGCTGCCAATCAGAGTGTGGCACCTACCTCACATCAACTGCACTTAGTGTCCTCTGAGTATTTTAAGTTAGATTTTAAAGCTCCTCTAGATGATTGAGAGGTAAGTTGGGCAGTGAAAGGTAGAAGAAGAAAGGTCACTTGTCATTCCATAAATAAGATTTTAAAAACCATCTTTCCTCTCAGGTCTCTGAGGTGGTTGAAGAATAGATAGCTAGATTCTCATAGTTAAATTTTGAGTTGTTTAGGAATCAAGAGGGTGTTCTGGATCTAAGAAGATATTTTTAAAATTGTGAGGCAAGTTAGTATGAAAGCTGAGTTAGATATAGAACTTTAAACTCATGGAGATGGTTAGATAGTAGAATGTTAAAGTCAGGTGCCAAATATATACAGAATGGACATTGGGAATGTATACTAAGCCATATAACTCTCATAATTGTGGCCTATTTATTTCTGTTGTTTTGTATTGTATTTATAGTTATAAGAGAAAGAACCATTTGTTGGACTGAAAGGGAGAGCTGTTGGGGAGAAAAAGAAATACCTTAAACTAAAAAAAAAAAAAAGGTAGAGGATGGGGGTTGATGGTGAGGAGGGTGGAAGGATAGGACTGGAGGGGGCAGTAGGGAGGAGGTTGTGATTGAGATGTAACTTGAAGAAATAAAAAATAAATTATTAAAAAAAAAACATCTTTCCTTTCATGATTGTTTCCACCCTATTGGGAACAGCAAATGTTTATCCTGAAATAGAGTGTAAGATTTGCATAGGAACACACATGTTCACCAACAGGCTTTGTTCTATGAATACTTAGTCCTTCTGAATGAGAAATTTCTCTACTTTATCTGTCAGGAATCCTCAGAGCAACCCAATGAGATGCAGAGTGTGGGACAGAGGCTCCCTCATCACAAACATGTTCTGGGTGGTAGTTTGGGTTTTAGACATGCACAAATACCCTTTCTGTAATTGCACCATAGTGGACACAGCACATCCTTCCCCTCACAGCAAAGGCTCTGTTGGAAGACACTGTTGATCCGGCCAACAGCAGTTTCATGAGCCCAGGTCTGTGCTAAGCACTTCATAAACCTTAACTTATTTTTATCCCATCAATAACTTGTATAAATAAGTTGAATGTTGCATTAGTTATTTTTTTTGCTGTTTGCAAAGAGTTTATTTATTTTTTTATTTTTATTTTTTTTATTTCTTCAAGTTACATCTCAATCGCAGTCCCCTCCCTATTCCCCCCCAGTCCCACCCTCAACCCCCCCATCCTCTTCCCTTTTTTTTTTCTTTTAAGTTTAAGGTACATCTTATTTCCCCCTACAGTTTCCCGTTTCAGTCCAACAAATGGCTCTTTCTCTTATAATAATAAATATAATACAGTACATCAGAAGTAATTAGGCCTCAGATATGAGGGTTATTTGGCTTAACGTACATTCCCAATGTCCAGTCCATATGTATTTGGTACCTGACTTTAACATTCTACTATCTAACCATCTCCATGACTTTAAAGTTCTATATCTGACTCAACATTCATACTAATTGCAACACAATTTTAAAAGTATCTTCTTAGATCTATAACACTCTCTTGACTCCTAAACAACTCAAAATTTAATTATGAGACTCTAGCTATCTGTTCTTCAATCACCTCAGAGACCTGAGAGGGATAAATATATCTGATTTTATAGGAAGTACAGGGTCTGTAGCTTCCAAAACTAAGAAATGACATACCAGTGTCTTCCTGGACAGTTCCCATTTTCTCTCCATACATTACAGCATCGCTCTTCAGTCGTTTGGCTCCGCTTCTCTGACAGACATTGATTGTAGAGCAGGGGTTATGAAGGACTTACCTACCCTGTCTTGGCAGAGCTAGGCTGTCGACTTACCTGCTTCCAGGTTTTGTCCTTTTTGGACAGCATTCTGTCTACAGTTGGAGCAAGGGGATTTTCCTACCAAGAGATAGGCTTGCGACTAATTCAATCATCTCCCACTGGAGATTCTTCGATGCTCATCTTCTACTTGGAGGAGAATAGGGGGTGCTGTCAGGAGTTGATATGTCTTGATATAAAAAAATCTGAAGTTATGAAAACATCTTTTCTATCTATTGTATGCTTATTGATTTGTTTGTTTAGTAGTTCTCTCTCCCGGGCAACGAGACACTTTTCACTGATGGTACTGCTTCGTAGATCCCCAATGAATGAAGAGGCTCCTGGCCCTCATACGACCTCTCAACTGAGATGAGGGACTGTTATATAAGGACACCCCACCCCAGAGAAATGGGATGGAAGGGTTAGGAGGTAAAGAAAAAAAAATGAAATGTGATGTTTCAGCCTTTTACTACTGTCATAAACTGTTTAGGATAATTAAGAAATGCAAACTAATTGTTATGCAAGCCGGTCATTATGTTAGGTACTATGACAGCCTATTATAGTTACTTGCTAAGCTAATCAGAAATAAACCTACTAAGAGACAAGCAACATTTGCTTACCATAATATAAGAGATAGATAGGGCCTCTTCAAGAACCTCAAGAGATCTGCAGAATATGGCATTAGTTATTTTTATTATCACTGGTACAAAATACCCTATATATATGACTTAATGGAAGAAGGGTTTATTTTGAATCACAGTTTCAAGGGATTTCAGTCTATGATGGTAAGGGAGACATGGGAAACAGGCTCAGTGTGTGGTAGTGGGAGCTTAGAGCACAGAAATCAAATCATACAGGTCAGAAAGCAAAGACTAAAAGTGAGGCTGTGTTTTGTACCTCAAAGGTCTGCCCCTAGTGGCCACCAGGTATTCTCCATGTGCAAAAGTTTTTACATCTCAGAACCATGCCATCAACATAAGCATTCAAACAATTGAGCCTGTAGGGTGCAGTTCACATTATAATAAATGTGTTTATATTCCAGATAAGGAGACCAGTTAAGGATTAGAGAAGCTAAAACTTGTTCAGAGTTCTTCAGGAAGTATGCAAGGGAGATGAGAAACTTGAACTTTAGGCAGAAACTGACTCTAAAACCCAATCGGAACTTAATATACATTTAAAATAAAGTTGCCAATGCTTGTTCAGTCTCTTAATCCTAAAAGCATGGAGTGCCAGCTACACAGTAGGTAATGGAGTATTACTCAAAAAAAATTTTTTTTCACAGTGGTAAAGAATTTCATGTCAAACCTGTAGGTAAATGAACCATAGCTCTTTTTAACAATAAATCAAGATATATGGTATTTATTTGTAGACCTTTTTTGTATGTTGTACTTCAGTGAGGTTTTAAAAATGTTTTGTGACAATTCAGCCAACCTGAGTAGGAGCTTCAAGTTTCACTTCTGTGCAATTCTTTGTTGTATTTCTTTGACTTTAACGTGCTCAAACTAGCTTAAAGAGAAGCACCAATTCATTCATTCATAGTACTAAAAGGCCAGTCTTTGGAAGATGTCTGAGCTGAGTGGTTTATGCACATTCAGAAAGGAACTGCTCACTCGGACAAAGTCTCCCACAAACCACAGAAAACACTTTTCCAAATAACAGTGAGTCTCACCTAATTTTATTTTCTTCTGTCAAATGACTAGTACCACATATAGTAACATATAGAGAAAAAGATGCCAATACCTACTTGCTGTATATTACGTGTGATTTGTTACATTAGATCACTTATTTTTAATCTCTGAGAATTTAGATCATTCTCATAGATATGGCAATTAGGTGTCTCAGTGGTATACTCCCTGAGATTTCAGAATTTATGAAGGATTTAAATCTAATCAAATTATAGTCTTCTGAATACAACCTGATAGATTTGTCTATCACCTCAAAGAGAAGGGGGGTCCGCTCTGAACCTGCTTCTATCCAGAGCTGAAGTCTGCTTCCAATCACATTCACTTCGACCTCTTTAGCCAGGATTCTATTTCTTGTATTATCCCATAAAAAGTCCAGTGCAGCCGGGCAGTGGTGGCGCACGCCTTTAATCCCAGCACTTGGGAGGCAGAGGCAGGCGGATCTTTGTGAGTTCGAGGCCAGCCTGGTCTACAAAGCGAGTCCAGGACAGCCAGAGATATTCAGAGAAACCCTGTCTCGAAAAACCAAAAAAAAAAAAAAAAAAAAAGTCCAGTGCAACTAAGAATTTCAAGAAACGAATCTTACAGCCAGAGGAAAGAAAGATGGTGAAATGACTATGGCTTGGCCATTTATCTTATTCTCTCCCTGTAGTGTACGTGCTCATATTTGTTTGCCAACATCCATTCATTAGTAGTTCTAGGATTATTGTCTCACTCTGACAGAATTTCTTCCCATTCACAAATGTGCTTTTCAGAGTGTTGTATACATTATTGTCTTTTCTTTCCTCCCTTTCTCTTGCTCCACTTTTAAAAGGGAAACATGAAATATCCATTCCACTGTCAATTCAAATGTACCAAA
The DNA here is from genome assembly GCA_907164525.1 of Lophiomys imhausi. NCBI lineage: Eukaryota > Metazoa > Chordata > Mammalia > Rodentia > Muridae > Lophiomys > Lophiomys imhausi. Next base: position 8,386,801 of record CAJQZJ010001969.1, read on the forward strand.
TAGCATTCTATTTCTTTTGTGGTCTCAGCTTTATTCCAGTAAGAAGTTAAAAGTCTTAATTAAATGGAATGAACATATCTTTAGAAAACTCTTTAAATATGAGTACGTCTTATTTCCCAACAAATAACATATTCTCAGTAAATCTTAGAGACACCCACACACTCATGCACACATGTGTTTGTGTTAAAGAATTGAGTCTCTAAATGAATAAAGCACTGTTTTTAATTTAAGTTTTGTTCACACTTCTCAGTCAAATTGCAAATACTTTACCTTCGAGTATATTAGAACTTTCACAAAACATGATTTTTATTGTATTGTTTCTCCTAGAATTCAGTCCCATGGGGATTGGTGGAATAATCCTGAATCCTTTGTTACAGCCAATATGACATTGTGTGTAGCTGTGTGAGTTTAAGAACATTTCACAGGTCATCTTTAGTAACCTGGAACATTTTCTGTTAGGCCCCAAATCTGAAACCATGGCTCAGCTGTTACAGCATAAGGTAGTGGATGACATGGGAAAGCAGTTGTAAGTGAGCTAAGTTGGTAGACATAAAATTAAAATTAAAAACAAATCTCAAAATCCCAGGATAAACAGCCTTAGTACTGTTTTCTTCATGAGGTTCCCCAAAAGGATGGAGGCAGCAGAAAGAACAACATATGGCAGAGACAGCCTGCTACAGTAAAGCAGACTGGGCTCAGCAGGCAGATCTTACAGTCTATGGTCTGATAGAATCTAAGGTATTTATTTGTTCACCATTTAAACCCAGCATTCTGGGACCAAAGGAATAGCAGCTTCAAGTGGAGGGATCAGCAACTAAGAAGTCAGAAACATGACTCAAACGAGATGCTAAGTCTTAGGAAAGCTGTAGTTCCTTGCAATTATGAACCCAAAATCCAGCTTGGGGTGGGGGTGGGGAGTTTGAAGGTTCATTTCAACAAATAAATGAGATTTAAAGGCTTTGATTCCATGTCATTAAGGAAAATGACTAAAGAAAACTCTAAGATAAACATCTGCAAGATGTTAAGCTCTCGTGATGTAGTAACCCCACTTACATTTTCTTCTGTCAAGATTAGAGTCCCTGAAAGCAGAACATATGGTGACTGTTCTGTGTCACTGCATTTCCCAGCATTCATAAACACTCCCAGGTCTGACCAACCAAATGAAATATTTTTACATTTTATATCCTATCATTATTAGTAGTACTATTATTATCATACAGGTTGCATTTTTCTTTAAGCCTACTAGCAACATTTCACGACTACAGATGCATTCTCTCTCTCTGAGAAACAAAAACTGAACATCATCCTTCTGTCACCTGTAACAGCAATGCTGTGCACTGTGGCAAGAGAGAGGCAGGGAACAGAAGGGACTCAAAGTGTTTCTTTTGTCAAAATGAAGGATTGTCATTGATACCATTTTCCTATCTATTGATACCCCACTTCAATCTCTCAGAGAGAAAAGTGAGTCAGATAAAATTTTTCTTCAACTGGCTATTTGTCTCTATTATATGACAATCATTTATTCATATATATATGTAATATATAATAAAAAATAATTATATAATGTATATGTGTGTGTGTGTGTGTGTGTGTGTGTGTGGTTTTCGAGACAGGGTTTCTCTGTGTAACAGTACTGGCTGTCCTGGACTCACTTTGTAGACCAGACTGTCCTCAAATTGACAGAGAGCCATCTGCCTCTGCCTCCCAAGTGCTGGGAATAAAGGCGTATGCCACCCCACCTGGCTATTAATGTATATATGTTTTTTTTTTAGTTCAAAAGATCATGTTTTATTGTATATATGTGTGTATATAACATATGTACAAAAACCATATAGTGTATGAAATTCTTGAAAATGAAGAATTAAAGAGCCTCTCTGCCTCTATTTTTTTTTTTTACTGTTTATTACTTCAGTTTACATCTCCATCAAAGTCCCCTCTCTCTACCCCTCCCAGGCCCACCCTCTCACCCTCCCAGCCTCTCCCCCTTTTCCCACCTATCCTACTCCTCAAGTGTGGGGTGTCCTACATGTCAGTTCCCTTTAGCTCAGCAGTCATATGAGAGATAAGAGCTTCCTTTTGAACTGGGGTCCTACATGGCAGCTCTACTAGGGGAAAGAATCCCACTAACAAGTATCAAACTCTATGTTCCTGTTCCTTTCAGTATGTCGGTTATAAGATAGTTATGCTGTACTATATGTGTAAAATCCAATTATAAGTGAACAGATGGTATGTGCATCTTTCTGGGTCTAGGTTAGCTCACTCAGGATGAGCTTTTCTAGTTCTATCCATTTGGCTGCAAATTGCATGATTTCCTTGTTTCTCCTAATGTATATTTTAACAGCATGAGTTATATGGGGTTTTTTTGAGAATATGCTTCATGTATGCTCTTTTTTAAAAGTTTATTCATTTATTCATTTTACATTCTGACAAAAGACCCTTCTCTTCCCTCCCTACCCCAGTCCATAGAGTCGCATCAGGAGTGAATGCTTTTTCTTCCATTGAGGTCAGGAAACGCAGCCCTCTTAGGGGGACATGATCAAAAAGCAAACATTAGAGTCCATGTCAGAGACAGCCCCTGCCCCATGTGCTAGGGGACCCACATGATAATGGAGCTGCCCATCAGTTACATATGTGTAGGGGTCCTAGGTTCAGTTCATGCATGCTCTTTGGTGGTTCAGTCTCTGTGAACCCATGTAGACCTAAGTTAGTTGTCTCCATTAGCCTTCTTATGGAATTTTTGTCCCCTTCATGTCTTTCTATTCTTACCCCCATTCTTCCACCAGACACCCCACACTCTAGCTAATGTTTTGCATTGAGTCTCAGCATCTGGACCCTCTGCTGCATGGAGGTTCTCAGAGGACAGTTATGCTATGCTCCTGTCTATAAGCATACCAGGGTAGAGTTAATAGTGATATGGATTGGCTCTTTCCCTTGTGGTATGTCTGAGGTTAGTCCCATCATTTGTTTGACATCTCTCACTTTCTGGTATATCTTTATCCCTACCCATCTTGTATACAACCTTCATTTATATCCATATCCAAAACACCAATACTCTTTATGTTGCTGTCTGGTGAAGATGTGAAAACATGGAATAATCCCTTTGCTAAATGAGCACCCTTATTCCTACCATCTGAAGATATCATGAGTAAGCCAAAAGAAGAGCCTTGCAGTCCACATGTCACTTCTCATTGCTCATTTGTCTGTAGAAAATGTTCCTGCAAGGCCACACAGGTGTTTACAAGATTGCAGAGCTGACAGCACTCGTGTAGATGCATGCATTGTCTTATAAATACTGGCCTGTGTACCAAGGAAATAGTGGTGGTAAAGCCCTACCTACCTTGGCCACTAATCAGTGTACAGTTTAGAATGAGTGGTCCACCTCAGGGTTCCTTTAAGGTTCACTTCCTTACATTTCATACAATTTCATAGTACTCAAATCCTTCATAGTTCAGTTTCGTGAAGGGAATTTGAGAGTAAAGGAAGGTTACTAACAATGCCTCAGTACTCTTGATAAATCTATCGATCCTCTCTGAAATGATATCAGCCTTCCATGAAAGGTTTGTCTCCAGCAATTACTGACCTAGTACTATCTGTTAGAATTCAGTTTAGTGCATGATGAAATAGATTAAAGAAACCAAAGAGATCCGTTTTCCAGGAAAGAATTGATAGTCATTTTTAAGTTAGCATTCAAAATGATGAGTTTTGTTGTGATATGTCCATATGTGTATATTTTGTTCATATTTTCTTTACCCATGGAAATACTAATAGAATAATTTAGTTGAAGAACTTTAGGAAAAATATGAATTAAGTGGCCTGAGTCAAGTATGAGCATTTCTACTTCCCTGACTTCTTCAGGCACTCCAAGCTACACAAACAAATCTGGAGATCCACATATGCAGTTAGTGTTCAGTTATTATATTGACTTTCTATAGCCTCTTGATTATGTTCCTCTTTTCTTCATGTCTAAGAATTCCTTCTAGTATTGTCTATAGTGATGGAGGTCATGAAATCCTTTTGTCTATTTATATTATGGAAAGATTTTCTTTCTCCTTTAACTCTGGCAGATAGTTCTGCTGAGTAAAATAGGCTGGATTGGCATACATACGGATTTCTTACCAGTGAGAGATCTCTAACCCATAAATGTATCATTTTCTTTGGTTGGGTGGTTCAATTCCTTTTCATGTCCTTCATATTCTGTCTTATTTGAGACATAAATGAAGCTTTCTACTCTGAGTCTTTTTATTTGGTTGTTGAATTTTTCATTTCCATGTTCAGTAAGCTTATGTTCTCCTTAATATTTCAGTCTCTTTATTGTTTTCCCTTTTCATATTCTGTTTTTTTAAATACTTTTTTTTTCTTCAAGTTACATCTCAGTCACAAACCCTTCCTTATTCCCCCTTCCTATCCTGCCCTTCCACCCTCTTCCCCCCAGAAGTTTCCCCTTTCAGTCCAACAGATGGTTCCTTCTCTTATAACAGTAAATACTATAAAAAACAACAGATATAAATATGCCACATTTATGAGAGTTAAATGGCTCAGTATACCTTCCCAATGTCCAGTTTATACATATTTGGCCCCTGACTTTAACATTCTACTATCTAACCATCTCCATGAGTTTAAAGGTCTATATCTGACTCAACATTCATACTAACTTGCAACACACTTTTAAGAGTATCTTCTTAGATCTATAACACCCTCTTGATTCCTAAACAACTCAAAATTTAACTATGAGACTCTAGCTGTCTATACTTCAACCACTTCAGAGACCTGAGAGGGATAAATATATCTGCTTATATAGGAAGTGCAGGGCCTGCAGCTTCCAAAACTAAGAAATGACATACCAGTGACTGCCTGGACAGTTCCCATTATCTCTCCATATATTCCTGCATCAGTCTTCAGTCTTTGGGTCCTGTTTCTCTGACAGACATTTGTTGTAGAGCAGGGATTATGAAGGACTTACCTACCCTGTCTTGGCAGAGCTAGGCTGTCGACTTCCCTGCTACCAAGTTTTGTCCTTTTTGGACAGCAGTCTGTCTGTAGTTGGAGCAAGGGTTTTTTTTTCATGCCAAGAGATAGGCTTGCCACTAATTCAACCATATCACACTGGAGATTCTTCAATGCTTATCTTCTACTTGGAGTAGAATAAGGGGTGCTGTCAGGAGCTGATATGTCTTGATATCAAAAAAAAAGAAAATCTTAATTTAAGATAACATCTTTGAATGCCATATTCTGCAGGTCTCTTGAGGTTTTTGAAGATGCCCTATCCCTCTCTTGTATTTAGATAAGCAAATGTTGCTTGTCTCTTAACAACTTGATTACTGGGTAGTTTAGAGAATATCTGTGATAGACTGTCATAGTAGCTAACAAAGTGACATGTTTGCATGACTAGGAGTTTGTTTTACTTAACTATCCTAGACAGTTTTAGACGGTTGGTATCAAGAGGCCAGAGCTTCACATTTTATTTTTAAGTATCTCTAGGTATGATACCATTAGGAAGCGTTACCTTTAATTTTGTATCAATATACAAAGATCTATTCAATTGTGGTTAAATATACTCTTAATTATGTATCAATATACAAAGGTCAATGCCTATGTAGCCCAATACAATCTTAATATTACGTCCATATACAAGGGTCAATACCATTGTGGCCAACTATAATCTTAATTTTGTATCAATATGCAAAGATCAATACCGATGTAATCCAATACATCTTATTTTTGCACAATAAACAATGATCAATACCACTTTAGCCAAATATACTACTAATTTTGTATCAATATACAAAGGTATAAGGGCATATTCAATAATCTGCCCCTTCTTCTTGGACCATCCTGTGTTATGTCTATGTCTCATTTTTCTCAAGCCTATGCACTCCTACATAGGAGAGGAAGAAGGATACAGAAAAGGAAAAGTCGGAAGTCCCTGGGGCTAACCTCCAAAACCCATTAAACAGGACCATTTATCAGCTTGTAATCTCTTCCCATAAATATCAATTTTCAGTTATCCTTCAAATAACCAAAAAGAAGGGCGGAGAAACACCCTCCCCACCCTCTGGGCATGGGACGTCGCTCTCTTAAAGTGACTTCCTGCTGATTTGGGTCATAGTAAACCTGTTTGGGGCCCGAACCCAAATGGAAAAAATGGTTAAAAATGTTAGTACAATCCTTCGAACAAAACGGCAACCAACAGACTGGGAGAAAATCTTCACCAACCCCACATCTGATAGAGGGCTAGTATCTAAAATCTAGAAAGAACTCAAGAAACTAAATGCCAAGAAACCAAATAATCCAATCAAAAAATGGGAGATGGAGCTAAATAGAGAATTCACAAAGGAGGAATCCCTAAGGGCTGAGAGACACCTGAAGAAATGTTCAACATCCTTAATCATCAGAGAAATGCAACTCAAGACTACCCTGAGATTCCACCTAACACCTGTTAGAATGGCTAAAATAAAGAGCTCAAATGATAGCGCATGCTGGCGAGGGTGTGGAGAAAGGGGTACCCTACTCCATTGCTGGTGGGAGTGCAGGCTTGTGCAACCACTATGGAGGTCTGTCTGGCGATATCTTAGAAATCTAGGAATAACCTTGCCTCAGGACCCAGCCATACCACTTCTGGGTATACACCCAAAGGACCTTTCACGGAGACATAGGGAAGTCTCCTCATCTATGTTCATAGCAGCCTTATTTGTAATAGCTAGAAATTGGAAACAACCCAGATGTCCCTCAACTGAAGAATGGATTAAAAAATTGTGGTACATCTATACAATGGAATATTACTCAGCTATCAGAAACAATGAAATCATGCAATTTGCAACCAAATGGATGGATCTAGAGAAGCTCATCCTGAGTGAGCTAACCCAGTCTCAGAAGGATGCACATGGCATCTATTCACTTATAGTAGGATTTTAGCTATATAGTACAGGATATCTATACTACAACCAACACACCAAAAGGAACATGGACATAAACTTTTTTTTTTATCTTTTTCTTTTTCCTTCTCCTTTTTTTCTTTTTCTTTTTCCTTTTCCCTTCTCTTTTTCCTTTTTTTTTTGTTGATATTCTTTGTTTTTGTGGGTTTGTGTGTTTTTTGGTCTTTTTTTAGTATTCCCCCAGTAGCAAGGAGACACCTTTCACTGGCAGTACTGCCTTGTAGGCCCCTGGTGAATGAAGAGGCTCTTGGCCCTCATATGACTCCTGATCTGTGGTGAGAGAATGTTAGGCAGGGACACTCCACCCCAGAGAAACAAGAGGGAAGGGTCAGGGGGTAGAGCATGGGAGGGTGGGGCTGGGAAGCGGGAAAAGAGGACAATATGATAAGGATGTAACCTGAAGCAACAAACAAATAAATTTATTAACTAAAAAAAAAAAAAAAAAGGGCAGGTGGCAGGGCTGAAACACTGTGAATGGAATAGAGGATACAGCCGTTCGTCCTGGTTTTGCAGACCTCCAGGTGTCGAGAAGACGTGGAGCTAAGGTAAAATATAAGAGAATTGTGGTGTTGGCCCATGCCTTTGACTTCAGTGGAGACAGGGGGAGCACCGTAGAGTTGGTGGTCTTATGTATTCTGGAGTCATACGGAGCGGGGTGGTGAGGGTGCATACTCTTGGTCCCACCATTCAAGAAGAGTACACCCTTGGTCCCAGCTCCCAGCACACTGGAGACAGAAATGGGCAGATCCCGGAGCTCAGGGTCAGCCTGATGCAGGGCAAACTCTAAATAGAGAAAGACTTCGATCCAGGAGTGGTGGAACACATCTTTGATCCCTTCAGATGGGAACCACAGGTCTCTGATCCCAATAATTAGAATTCAGAGACACACACATGGGATTTGGAGGGACCTAGGTTTGGAGGCTACTTACAAAAGGCCTTCTCAATGCAGGCAGATTGTCCTTTGGGATCTCAAAATATATACACTAGAGCTGGTTTAGCTCCAAGGTGACAGAATGATTTCTTCTTTAACCCGGATTGAAAGATAACGCTTTGTATGTTGTCGAAAGGCCAAACTTGCTTCAGGAGAAGTATTACCTAGCCCCCCCTCCCCCCAAAAAAAGAGGGTAATTGTCCCAGGGTTGGGATTGGGGCAGGGCTCTGTTCTTATCTTTCCAGGAGAATTGAAGCATCCATTCGTGGAGCCCGGGGACGGCTGGACATCGGAATCCTCAGCAGAGAGCAGAATCAGGCTCCAAGGAGGACGAGTGACCCAGTTGATTCTGCCTGGCAGACTTCCTCAATAGCTGTCTCCATCGGGGGCCTGCAACCACCACGGCAATCCAGTGTCACTGGGACCGTTCAGCTCTACACAATGCCCCAGCTGGAACCTCAGTGAAGCCTGCAAGATTAGCTTCTGCCTACAAACTCCTTAGGTCATCTAAACAGCTGAGAACAGAAGGACTAACATAAAAGGATTGTACTAACATTTTTAACCTTTTCATATTCTGAATTGCTTTTATTTTTTCATTCAGCCATTAGTTTGGGTTTTCTTGGACTTCAATTAGAGGACATTTTCCTATATTCTTTAAGTTCATTCAACTGTTTATTCATTTCCTCTTTGAACTTCTTGAACTCTTTGAACATGTTTATAGTTGTTCTTGTAAATTCTGTGTCTCCACATTCATCTTGGTTGTTCTTATTGGAGAAGATTCTTATAATTTAATGGCCTTTGGGGACACATGTTGTCTTGGCTTTTCATATTTCTTTTGTTTTTGTTTTTTTGCTAAGACTTGGGCATCTAGAGTGACACTGTTAGTGTATGTTTGATATCAGTTTATAGTCCATCTGCATTGAGTGGGAGTTTAGCTCTGTATTTCTGTTAGCCCATCTTTGCTGATTTCAGGTCATTTAGGAGGTGTTTGAAGCTCACTCTTTCCGATACTTAGTGTTAATTTGTAGGTGAGGAGACTGGAGTAATTTCCATTTAGTGGCTACAGGGTGATCTCTGAGGTCAAGACACTTGTGTGATGGTTGAGTCAGGTCTCAAGACTGTCTTCTGGTGGAGCCAAAGTGATTGCTTGAGCAAAGTTCTTGTGAAGGAGATGAAGGGAATGGGGCCTAGGGGACTTAACCACCAGCCCAAATGTGCAAGATTGCTAAGGTACCTATTGACAAACCTTATGGATACATATAAATACTGGGCATGAGCCTAGGGAGAAGTGAGAAGGTGATAGGGAGTAGGGCTACAAGGACTTCCCCAGAGAATCCTCCTGCTGCTGTAGCTGGGAATGAATCTAAATAAAAACATACCTCTGTTCTTGATACCTGATTTATGACATTTTTGTAATCCCATCCTCTACAACTGTAGTGTGTTTGTTTGTTTTTGAATATCAATTAATGATATCTAAAAGATTTTCCTGCTTTCTAGAATATATAAAATCTATTGTAAGAACTTCAAATTGTCCAAACCTGCCATCTCCCAAATGTCCCAAAATTTTCTGTCTTCTGGACAAAGGACATGGAGTTAATAAGTACTTGACCATCCTAAGATTGAATTCAATTTTTCCCTGGGAGAAAATGACTAAGCATTCAGAGTTCTAGAAAGATCTTAACCTGGAACCATATGCTTTATGTGGTAGTTGAGGTTCTGCTTTACAGCAACCATCAAATCCTTGCTTGGCTGGATTAAATCCCATGTGCAGCATTTAGTCTTTGCCCAGTAAACTCATTAGTACTAGAAGGAATACATGGGAAGTTTTGGCTCTGTGAAGAAGAACAATGAGTCTGGGAGCTGGCTGACCTAGTTTGCTTTATATTGATAAAACCCATGACCAAACCCATCCTGCAGAAGAGCGGGTTTGTGTGTATTATTTTACCACATCATAGCCCATCAAGGGAACTCAGGGCTAATGGCAGAAACCTAAAGGCAGGAACTGAAGCAGATGCCATAGAGGACTCTGCTTACTGGTTTTCTCTTTGTTTTACTGCTTAGCTTCCATTCCTTTTTTTATTATAATTTATTTTTTATTTCTTCAAGTTACATCTCAATCAAAATCCCCTCCCTACTCCCCCCTCCAGTCCCAACCTCCCACCCTCTTCCCCCTCAACCCCCCATCCTCTTCCCTTTTTTTAAGTTTAAGGTGTATCTTTTTCCCCCAACAGCTCCCCCTTTCAGTCCAACAAATGGTTATTTCTCTTATAACAATAAATATAATAAAAAACAACAGAAATAAATAGGACACAATTATGAGAGTTATATGGCTTAGCATACATTCCCAATGTCCAGTCCATATGTATTTGGCACCTGACTTTAACATTCTACTATCTAACCATCTCCATGAGTTTAAGGTTCTATATCTAACTCAGCTTTCATACTAACTTGCATCACAATTTTAAAAACATCTTCTTAGATCCAGAAGACCCTCTTGATTCCTAAACAACTCAAAATTTAACTATGAGACTCTAGCTATCTGTTCTCCAACCACCTCAGAGACCTGAGAGGGATAAATATATCTGATTTTATAGGAAGTACAGGGCCTGTAGCTTCCAAAACTAAGAAATGACATACCAGCAGCTGCATGAACAGTTCCCATTTTCTCTCCATACATTACAGCATCAATCTTCAGCTGTTTGGCCCCATTTCTCTGACAGACATTGATTGTGGAGCAGAAATTATGAAGGACTTGCCTGCCCTGTCTTGGCAGAGCTAGGCTGTCGACTTACCTGCTTCCAAGTTTTGTCCTTTTTGGACAGCCTTCTGTCTACAGTTGAAGCAAGGGATTTTTCTTGCCAAGGGATAGACTTGCCACTAATTCAACCATCTCCCACTGGAGATTCTTCGATGCTCATCTTCTACCTGGAGTAGAATAGGGGGTGCTGTCAGGAGCTGACATGTCTAGATATCAAAAAATCTTAAGTTAAGAAAACATCTTTGAATGCCATATTCTGCAGATCTCTTGAGGTTTTTGAAGACATCCTATCTATCTCTTATATATAGATAAGCAAATGTTGCTTGTCTCTTAGCAACTTGATTTCTGATTAGCTTAGAAAATAACTGTGATAGACTGTCATAGTACCTAACAAAATGACAAGCTTGCACGACAGTATGCACTCTGAGGTGACATCACCCACAGTGGGCTGAGCCCTCCCACTTCCATCATTAATCAAGAAAATACACCACATACTTACCTATACCTACTGGCCAGTCAGATAAGTTTTTTTTTTTCAACTGAGTTTCCATCTTCCCTGATTACTCCAGTTAGTGTCAAGTTGATAAAACTAACCAATATACATGGTTTCTGGCAGAGTCTACTATAACTTAATGAATAACAGAGGCAAGTCATTTCATCTTCCTGAACTTCAGTTAGCTTATCTCTAAAATTGAGGAGTTGCTCTGACTCTCTGTTTCTTTCCTTTTCTATTTTCTATTTGAAAATTTCATGCTTGCATGCAATATATTTTGAGCATATCCACCTTCATTTTTTTCCATCCAACTCTTCCTGAATCTCCCAGCACCTGTTCCCCCCTTCCAACTTCATGTCTTCTTGGTTATCTTTTTAATATATAACACATTGAGTCCATATGATGCTACCTGTATGTACATGGGTATAGGTTCATCTATGGAAGCATAGACAACCCTACAGAGGGACTATATCTCTGAAGAAAAGTTACTCTCCCTCACCCAGCAACCATCAACTGTCAATAGCTCTTCAGCTGTAGATGAGATCTCATGTGGCCTTCCCCTATTGTGCTGAAATGGACTGGGTTGACCTTGTACAGGTCTTCTAACCTGTCCTGGACACTTTTTAAGACTGGGTTGTTGTACCCCACTAACCACTAACTGAAAGAGATTTATCCACTAGAGGTAGAATGCAAGAGTCTGATTTGTTAAAGACATACTCTCAAGTTCCCAATGTGTTCTATTACCAAGTAGGTGTGGAATCATTGTGGCAGAAGCTCTAGGGTCAAGTTTAACTATAAATTCCTGAGTTTCAATTAAACAAGCTAGATAAACATGGAGCATTATTTACCATAATTAATTTATCATAGTGCTCTTATAAACATAAGCAATTAATATCATATGTAAATAAACGTATTCAAAGAGTCTATCAGTGCTAAAAAATTTCTAAGTATAAACATACACATAAATATATATAGCATGTGAACTACATATATGTGTGTGTGTTATATTATATAAACATATATGTAGTCTACTTAAACCTGCTTGACTCTGAGATCACAAATGAGTTCAGTAAGAGATGAGATAAGGCTATGTTTGTTAATCAAGGACAACAAAAATAGTGAATAGAAATATACCCTATGCAGGATATGTTTTGCAATATGGTTATAAACAAAGAAGTGCAATCAATTAAGGGATGTTGAGAGCAAGAGAAGTAGTCTTCCTTCATGGAGGAGCATGATTGATTATCCAATATCAAATGTTCAATCCTGAAATCATGTACATGCAACACTAGACAGTCAGCAGATTATATCTATATATTTATGCCTTTATATATTCTATACATGTATCGATAACAATTAGGGAAAAGTAGGCCAGTAGTTTGGTGGGTTTTGAGAGGGAGAAACATGATTTTGGGGTGTTGGAAGTAGGGGAGGGAATAGAATGAAATTTAATGATATTTTAATAAAGCACCAATTATAATAAGACTATAAAAAATAAAGTAAAGCCAGGTAGTGGTGGCACATGTCTTTAATCCCAGCACTTTGGAGGCAGAGGCAGGTGGAACTCTGTGAATTCAAGGCCTGCTTGGACTACAAAGTCCAGGACAGCCAGGGCTACAAAGAGAAACCCTGTCTCAAAAACAAACAAACAAACAAAAAACAGTACTTAATTAATTAATTTCTTTAAAATGTGTTTTCTTCCTGTAGTAGCCAACCTATTCTCACTTCCCACCTTCTAATCAGTTGCTGCCTTGCAACCATTAGAAAGTCCTTATATTATCTAGTACTTTATTTCCTGTTTAACAACTGGGAGATTTTAAAGTATCTACTAAACAGGCATAATGCCTGAAAAGATGTGCCAAGGTAATAATAAAATGCTGAACTCTTAACTGACCAGCAAGGAATGGCAGTGACCATAATGCCAGATTTGCTATTTTGCCCTCAAATTTGCCCATGGTCAGCAGCATCAGGAGCACCTAGAAGTGCACCACAAGCTTACATTCTCAAACCTGGCCCCAGATCTTCTGCATCATACCATAGCTTCGAATGAGAGCCCTTGGCAACTCATACACACAAGGATACCTGAAAGATACTAATAGAGAAAATCTACCAGAGACCTTAAGTCGAAAAACTTTAAAGTCACCATCTCTCTTATCCTTCCACAGACATCTTCAGCAAGAGGGTATGGAAATCTCCTAGATATCGTTGTTCTTTCTTGAGACCAATCTGTAACTGAAAGGATTTTTGAAGCACATTTTCATGTCTACCACAATATCAAGAGCACCATAATTTTGTCTTGTTTTTCACATTTTTAATTATTCAGCTGTCTTATTTGTCACTGTTTGGGGAATTATTGCAAACTTATGTCTAAAATGCTTCTGATTAATGCATATTTAGGCAACTAAGCAGATGCACAATGAGCTGACTGCTTTCATAAAATTAAACATTGATGAAACATGTATTTGCACAGCAATAATGATGCCACATATGCATAAATAATGACAGATCTTCTTCCCTAATCATCTCAGGGGGTAAAATGATGAATGGGAGACAGATTTACCAAACACTTCTGGTTCACCATGTGAATGATTTTCAAGGGTATTTGTACATGTGAATAAAATTATGCTAATTTATAGCATCTATTATCACATAAAATATAAGAAGTTGTAATTAGGTTTTAAAAACCAATGTGGGTGATTCAGAGCATGTTTTGGGGACATGTCACAATTTCCAGATCTTTTTTATAGATCATAAAAAGTACATATTATTTTACAGTGCTGCAGGTTATACAACATATGTTCTGGGATCATAAGTCATTCTAAGATATATCTTTGTATGTTTAAGATTCAAATCTATCTTGTGCTTGATAGAATGTCTCAATTTTATTGGTATATTTATGTGTAAGTGTGTGTAATGGAATCTTTTTCTTCCAACAAAAAATTTGTATTAATTATCTGGGAGTTTCATATAATGGACCCAATCACACTCACTTCCCAGTTTTCCCAGATCTGCTCCCCCAATCCTTGTGACCTCTTCCCTCTAAAAAAAAGAAAAAAAAACAAATAAACAAAAATCCCACACATGTCTAATTTGTGTTGCCCACACTGAAACATGCTAAAACTCCCAGTGGCCATCTTGTTAAAGAAAGCAAATTCTATTCTATCTCAAGGATTGTGAGCTCCAGGACTTTTTCCAACAAAGAAGACCCCAGTGAGTGAAACAGATGAGACAGGAAAGACATCTCATCTCATCTCTTGCCAGCAGTCAAGCAAGTGGGAGGTTGATAGACAGTAATGAAATTAAATCAAAGAGGATTTCACAGGCATCAGCTTTCACAGAGCTAAAAGGAAACAAAAGAACTCTGTCTGAGATTAGGAAAGACTGGTAGGAGATTATAAACTAAAGGAGCCAGTGAAGAACCAGGATAGAAAGGACAGCAGTGGCTTGCAGTGACAAAGGTTGAATCCTACCTATTGTATCCTTTGGTAGACATTCAACTCGATATTGTGTTCCAAGGTGGACTTTATCTTGATATTGTGTGTGATGTGGATTTCAATGTTATGTCCTGTGACAGACAATCAACTTAACCATTCCTGTTATGATGACACATTGATCAGTAGAGGTACTAGAGAGTACCTTTTAGAAGCCATTTTCTCTTCCACACAAAAACACATTTCTTGAAAAGTATACTCCATTGAAAAGGCTTAAATGGTTGTTAAACATTCTATTTGTTCTTTCAGGTAATATCAAGATTATCTAACAAATCTACAGTCTCACAGGTATGGTTGGCTTTTGATTCATATTTTTGTCGTTTTTGCTTTGCTATGTGGCCAAGGGTGACCTAGAATTCAACCACAGTCTGTTTGTTTTGTTTTTATCAAGTTTCAGGATCATGATAATACTGGCCACATAGAATGAGTTTTGGTAGTGTTCTTTCTCTTTCCATTTTACTCAGCATTTTGAGAAATGTTGATGTTATTTCTTCCTTCAAGGTTTGATAGAGTTCAGCAGTGAGTCCAGTCCTGGTGTTTTCATTGTAGGAACACAAAGATAATTCTTCAAGACTTGTTTCTTGCTTATATTATTTATATCTTATAAGAGCATATTATGTAGGAATTTAACCATTTTTTTCTAGATTTTTTTTGAAAAATAAAGTTCCTGAAGTATATGCTATCAATCCCTCAGATTTTATTTGAATATTAATTTAGGTTTTATTTGTTCTACTTTGATTCACTGGCTAAAGGTTGCCCATATTCTTTATCACTTCAAAATGCTAACTTCTTGTTTAATTGTTTCTATGAATTGTCCTTTTGGTCTCCATTTCATCAATTTCCACCTTAATCTTTATTATTTCTTAATGCCAATTGCTTTTGCAATTGACTTGTTATAGTGATGCCCCATTAAAAAATGAACCTACTTTCTGGAGTCATTTAAACCAAGAGTAAGGCTCATCTGATCTCTTTGTTCCTCTCATATGCCCCATATTTCCCTGTTGCATGAGTCACAGACAGCACTGCTTCTTACTGTTAGCTCCACATAAAGCATGACGTGGGAAAGGAGTGAGATCTCTCTCTCTCTCTCTCTCTCTCTCCCTCCCTCCCTCCCTCCCTCCCTCCCTCCCTCCCTCTCTCTCTCTCTCTCTCTCTCTCTCTCTCTCTCTCCTACAAACTTTTTGTGTCTCAGAGACATGAAAGAGTTTAAAATTAAAGCATTATATTTAGCTTAGTTTGTAAATGCTGAATATATAAGTAATAGTAGTCATTCACTACTGTTATATGAGAACATATGTGAACTTTTGTGCCCATTAGTATTCACTTTATAACAGCTCCAATTTTAATACATATATATTTACAATTGTTGTATCTTCTGTTCTCTTTGTTAATATGCCTTAGCCTTCTTTGTCTCTTCTCTAGTTTCAGCTTGAAGTCTAATTTATTACCTATCAGAATAGCCAGGACAGGATCCTGTAGTCATTGTCTGTCCATTGATGTCCTTGCCAATATGGTGTGTTTTATGGAGACAAAAGATAGTTGGAAATATTTTTTCAATCTAGCAAATCATCCTATTGCTCATTTTTGGTGAGTTTAGGCTATTTATATTTAAGGTTTTTACAGAGAGATATTTACCAAGTACTGTGATTTTATTGGTTGCTTTCCTTGTTGATTAGATTGGTGTGTGTTTTCTTTCTCTGGGTTAGAAAAATTTTTTTGCTATCATTCCATTGTACTGATTCTCTCTGAGTTCATCTTTTATCTTTTCTTTTCTTATTCTTATATGCTGTACATTTTTAGGCTTAAACTTTTAAATGTGTCCATAATTCTTGGATATTGTGGTAATATTCATTTATTTTTTTCTCAATTGATGTTTGATTATAGTATTTCCTCCATATTGTTCTCCAACTCTGATAGTCTCTCTTCTGTTTAGTCAGAATCTACCGGTGAAGATTGCTGCTATGTTTTTGTTGTTATTGTTTTGTTCACTAAGTTTTCCATTTCTGACTTAATTTTGTTCACAATCTTAAGGTTTTTCCTCAATTTCTCTTCCATGTTCCTAACTTCTTGTTCAGTACTGCTGATTGCTCTCCATGCTTTGCTGACTGTATCTTTTCTGTTGTTAACTGTTGTGTTCCTCTATAGAGCCTAGACTGGATTTATCTGCTTTTTTGTATCTTTTTGAAGGGATTGCTGATCATTTTCACATCTTAACCTGAAGGACTGCAGAGATGACTAAAGGGGTGAAACACTTGTAAAGAGTGAGGAGGTTCCTAGCACCGACAAAAAGTGAAGCACGGTGGCATGCATCTGTAGCCCTAGTGCTGAGTAGACACCAGGAGCTTGGGAACCCCCCGCCCCATTTAGTTGGCTTTGTTTAGAAGGGTTCCTTCTGTATATACTAAGGTTCTCATTAGCCACACTTACCACGGAAGGCTTGGGGCTGGGCTCCTACCCTCCCAAGACATACTGCCTGGAATAGCTAAAGTTCAAGATAGAGGTATTAGCAGTTACATTGCTGATGTGGGAAGCAGCCATAACACTGAGATCTGTACAGGTAGATGGTCTGACTTGTACTTCTTTTTTTTTTTTTTTATAGATGGATATGTAAATTTTTTTTAATAATTTATTTTTTATTTCTTCAAGTTACATCTCAATCACAATCCCCTCCCTACTCCCCCCTCCAGTCCCCCCCTTCCACCCTCCTCCCCCTCAGCCCCACCATCCTCTTCCATTCTTTTTAAAAAAAAAAAAAAAAAAAAAAAGAATGACTTGTACTTCTGATTTAGGTATTTCCTCAGTCAAAGATTTCTTTGACGATTCTAGGTTGCATCAAGTTGATAATTAAAGCTACCTAGTTCCTTGAGAATATTCCTAGTGAGTGCTAACAATCTGTATACTAAGAATAAAGGGAGCTTGTAAAAGAAGGCGTAACCAACATCTACACTGATGGAAATGCCATTTTCATCTTCATCACTGTCCTAGTTTCATTTCTATTGCATTGAAAAAGTTCTGTCAAAAAACAAATTCAGGATGAAAGAGTCTATTTTAGATCAAAATTCCAGGTTACAGTCCATGTATTTTAAAAATTCTTGAGTGCTTAACTTAATTGTCCATTATATCAAATTTTCATAATCTAATGTGCAGTGTCTAATATTCTCTTCATTCCATTTTTAATTTAAAGTTGATGAAGGACTCTTAATGATTATGTTACTTCCAAGTTTATAATTAGAAAGTGAGGCTCAGAACTTCAAGGACACATGTAACTATGCACTTCACACAAGACTTTGCCTCCCTTCGAGAAAATTTGAAAAATCATTTGTGAGTCTGAAATAATTTTGGCAGAATACCAAGAAGAAAATTTGAGATTCCTTTAAATATGACTATCAAAACTCAATGTAACCTCATGAAAGTGACAGTCAGTGAAGACATGTGCCACTAAAGTAGAACTACTCGGCAGTGTATAAGAGTATTGCAGCAGACAGAAGCAGGAGCTCCACGCAAATGCCCTGAAGAAAGTAGCTAGTTGTAATAGTTATTTTCTTGTTGCTATGATTAAAAACCCAAGACCAAGACAACTTATAGAAGGGAGAGTTTACTTGGATTTACAGTTCCAGAGAGATGAGAATCCATTGTGACGGGAAGGCATGACAATATGCAGGCATGGTGGTCAGTGCATGAAGCTAAACCATCACATCCTCAACTACAAACACTAAGCAGAGAGAGCAAAGTGGACCTAGGAAACTGTGAACTCACAAAGCTCGCCCTTACTGCTGTACTTCCTCCAGCAAGTCTGTACCATCTCCCCAAATAGGGCCATGTTCAAACATATCAGACTCCAGGGGACATTTCTCATTTAAATAGCATATAAATTATCCTGACTGGAGGGCAAAGACAGGCTAGGTATCTAATAATAGCATAAGTTTAGATCCTGTCTACAATTATGCTTGTAGGAAAATGAATTCTTGGTATAAATACTATCTGACATCTTAACTGTAAGAGTCAGTTGGTGAGAAACTTGTTTAATGCACCGACTCATTGACAAAGTAGAAATCTGAGACTTAAGTGAACTTGCAGAAACAAAGGCATTTTGTAAGTTGTCAGAGGATTGTTTTGGAACCAACTGAGACTTCTTCAATCAAAAAAATGAATAAATCGTCAGTGCCAGTGTAAATAGATATAATTAGAGATTGTACTCAAGATTTTTTCTTTTCTTTGGTAAGTTTGCCCTGTTGTGTCTTTAGCAGGGTAAGCTATTTTTTCAGCACTACAATAAAAGTATATAATTATCCTGTACAAGTCTATGAGAGTCTAATTTTTGTAAGAACACAAAGTTTTAAATGCTATGAGAAACAAAATAAACAAACAAAAGTAGCACAATGACTTCCCAATAATGAATGCATAACTTCACAGTTGGTTAAAATAATTATATATATATATATATACACATATATATGAACATTATTTTATTCAAATATTTTGAGGTATTAAGATTAACACAAAAAATAAGTAAACCAATATTTTATCTCACTTAGCGACTAACATCTAATGTTAATGAGCTAAGGCCTGGAAGGCATCACATTATTTTTGTTGTTTTATTATAATTATTATAGATACCACAAATCCAAATACACCAGTGAACCAAGTATTTATTGGTGTAATCACCATGACAGATCATAGAACTTAAATAACAATCTTAGGTGCTTTCAATGTTTACTATTATTTTTATTAGGAAATATTGCTCAGTATGCATACACAATTGGATCTGGGAAGGAAATTGAGGCATAGAAAAATTAATTTATTTTCTTGAAATGAAATGACTAGTGAGCATGTACAGAGTTTATATCTGGATCTAAGCAAGAAGCACTGCTACAGTTCAGAGGGTCCAGCCTTGTCTCTGCCACCCCTTGCTCTGCTGTTCTGTTGCTCTATCCTGACATCAGTTTTGTTCTCTCATGTTACTTCTTTACTGGCCTATCAGATTGGATGGCAAGTTAAGAGCACAGGGCTCCTGGGAAGGACTTTGGAAAGACTGTTTTCCTCTATATTTCAAGACTCTTCAAAGGAGCTAGGTTGTGTTCAATGTATTGTTATTGACTTGAAAGCACAAGGGGAGCTGGAAGCAAGAAAGCTGAGGATACTTCATTTTTCCATCCATGAGGTCCAAAATAGATAGGAAACACTTTCATTCTCAGGTATAATGCTAATGCTGATCTTCAAGCCAAGTTCCTTTTAAAGATATTGCAGTTTTAAATCATTCAAACCCAAGACCATGCAAAAAAATTAAAATGTTTGTATTCCCAATGAGTGGCTGAGTAAAATCTAGGTGTGAATTATATGCAATATAAAAAAGTGCTCTTTTACACAGCTCCCCACCTAGATATTTTTAAAGACCAAGAGATGAGTTAGGGTTAAATCCAGGAATGCAGAGAAGGTAAATGTAGGAATGAAAGCTAGGAGACTTTTACTGTGTGAAAAGTAAGAGTAAAACACACAAAGATTTACTAGTCTCGAAGAAATTTGAACTTTTTCAGTAGGACCTGTAGCATAAATTGATATGCTTTTTGGGAAGTCTTAGCAATCTATTCTAATCTATTTTTCCCACTGATCTAGGCAGAGCCCAAGGGTAATGGAAGCATCAACAAGAAACTCCCATCCATTGTGGAAGATGAGGAAGAGGAAGAAGAGGTGGAGGAAGAGGAAACCACCTCCCTTTCTCCCATTTATACAAGAAGATCCTCTGTTTCTCGCAGCAAAAAGATTGGAAGCAATAAAAGCTATCTAGGTCTAAGCTTAAAGCAACTGGCCTCAGGAACAGTACCATTCCACTCACCTATCAGAGTCTCCACCATCAACTCCCCTAAAAATAAGCAAGAGGTTGGCCCACCAAACCATGGAAGAAGGAAAGAGAAGAACATGAAAGTGCAGCTTTGTAGCCTGAATAGTGCTGGAACCCCAGAGCTTAGTCCAAGGTAAGAGCTCACGAGTACATCAGTCTCCTTCTGTGTGTGCTCATATACAGACTAGCACACACCTGGTAAACTATTCACCCTTCTGATACTGTCTGTTCCACAACTTTACAACCTTGATTCTTCAGTTTTCCTTAACCATGTGTGTAATTTTTTGAAACATATATGTACAAATGTGTGTATAGTTGTGTTATAAAAATTGTACTAATAATTTAAATGGGTTCATTTCTTCTTTTGTACTAATTTATCTCTACTTATCATGATGCAACTTTTCAAGATTAAAATGGAAGAGAGGAAGAGCCTTCAGTGTTACTGGTTAATGCCTAAATTTTTATGAAACAACATGAAGTGATGAGTGACTACTGGCTAGTTTTCTAGTCATTCTAGCAGTCTATTCTGCTTATTACCATGGATAACTGAAGCTAGTTTTATTCTTCTTCTTCTTTTTAATAAAGTTAGCTTTATTTTAAATTGAAAATAAAATCACTTCAGAATCAACTGAAGGGGATTGTGATGGTTAAAAAAAAAAAAAAACCCAACTTCATGTTGTGGTGCCAGAATGCAATTAAGAAGCATCAGACTCCCTAACAACTGAATAACCAAGTGAGGAAAATATTTGGAGTGCCTTCTAGGTTTCACTTGCTTGTGGGGTGATTTTCCATTTTTTTTCCTTTTTTTTGTACTTCGTCTTCCTGGAATCTTGAGAAGCCATTTGTATTATCTTTCACTATAATGTTATAAAAATAAAGCTTAAGACTTAAATAGTCTGCCCAGGGCCTCCTCAGCCATATCAAGGACTAAAGCTGGATTCAAATTCTTTCTCTACTTATAAACGAAGTGGTTGGTTTAATACACTAGTTCATTGTCCACTTGAAGAAACCACATTATAGTATCTGTGTATTGCACATTAAGCTGAACGGAAAGAAAGCATGATAACATTTAGCTAGAAAAGTCTCAGAGCTGGAAGAGAAAGGCTTCTGTGTGCTTAGGACCACACACTTGTCAAATGAGTGTATGTTCCTTCACATGGACAGCATTTCAGGGAAACTTGCCAAAATGTTTGCAGTTGCAGTAATGACTGGGATCTGTAATTTTTTGATATTTGTTATCTTTCCGTATACGTTTTTTACAATATACTTGTATTTGGCAGAGCAAATTAGACACCATTTGCCAAGGAGAAAGACTCAACTCCTCACAGTGATTTAAACACTCAGGCTGGATCTGGAGCTTTATGGAACTTGCCTGATACACATGAGGCCCTAGGTTCAGTTCCCAGAATAACATCAGCAAAAATATTGAACAAAAAAATGAAATTGTTTAACACTCAATTATGTAGTTTTAGGGCTTTGTTTAGAGGTATCATTGAACTTTTTTCTGTGATGTTTCAGCCAGTAAGTTAAAGTGTTTCTTTTCTTGGATGAAGATAAAACTGTGTGTGTGTATGTGTGTGTGTGTGTGTGTGTGTGTGTGTGTGTGTGTGTGTGTGTGTTTCTTAACTGACTTTTTAAATCTGAGAATAAATAAGTCTAATTTCCATAACATCAATGTCCAAAAAAAAAAATGTAAGTTAAAATGTGAGCCACATATATAGTTTTAAAGTTCTAGTTGGTACATTTTAGAGTAAGTAAACCATAAATACAATTAACTTTGGTGCTATACTTTATGTCATACCATATGTCCCTAAAATTATCATTTTAAATGTGAAAAACATAGAAATACTTAAGTGGATTATGATTCTTTTTAAAGCTTGTTTTCAGACTCTGAAGTGCATGTTACACATACAGCACTACTAGTCAAGCCCCCAAGAGTCATTTCAGAAAGTGATTACCATGGATCTGAGACAATTTTATAACACCCAGAGTTTACAAATTGAAAACAAAATGTCTTATAGGTCTTACAGATATTCTGGAGTTCATAAATGTAAGTGCATAGCCAACTAATTTTCTGTACTTGACACAGGATTGTTGATGGAATTGAGGATGGGAACAGCAGTGAGGACACTCAGACTTTTGACTTCGGCTCTGAACAGATCAAGACAGAGCCCAGAATTTCCCCTTCCCCTGGAGGTAAGCACCTGTCAAGCACTTAGTCATCTTCAAGAATGACATTTCTCTCTAATCTCTGTTGTTTGGCACTGTAGCCTTCCAATTTTACAGGGTTCTTCATGGCACTCAGTGATTTGACTTGAGTCTGTGACATGTCCAGGTCCTAAGGTCATTGTTCGTAATTGTTCTCTGTGCAGGCCCCAGGACCTTCCATTTACCAACCCTGTCAAACAGAGTATCCAGTTTCTGGTATTCATCAGAGGGTGCCCCTATTGAATTATGTTGGTTGTGTACTCTGAAAATGTTGGTAGTGCCTAATCATTTTTTTGTTGAGGGGTTATATACTTATAGACTGTCAAAAGAAACTATTTGCAATAATGTAAGACAGTTAAATATGAAACACCAACCTGTAAGAACAGTGAATTGATATAATGATACTTACATCTCAAGCCCAATTCAATCTCTTTCTCCCTCTGTCAACCTCACCAACAAAAATAATCTGTCAATTTTATCAAGGCCAGAAATGACAAATAAACTCTAAGGGAAACAGTTTCATTTGATAAAGAGAGGATACTAAGTAGTTATTAAATACAGATAGATTAAAAAATGATTATAAGAAAATTGGTATACAAGACCAACATACCCTACCCATGCCATTCCCACTTCTGACCAAATGCTAAGATCCTTTTGTTCCAATCTCCTCCTATCCAGCAACCCCCTGTGTAATTCCAACCCCAAGAAAAACCATTTAATAGACAGATCCAGCAACAGGGAGAAGGCTTTACTGTTTAATGAATTCAGGATTTTATTGGTAATTAGCAATCCTTCCTAGTACTTACTGCTTTTTGAGAAAACTGAAGGGTCCGCAAAAAGACTTGAGGCAAGAGGAGGAAAGAGTAATCTTAATCATTAATTCAAATAAATAATGTATGTTGACTTTACTTTGGAGCAATGGTCAAGGAAATAATAGCTACATGAAATTGTTTTGTTTCCCACAAAAAAACAGTAGTGAGTCTCAGCAGCAAGGTTTTCCTTTTGGTCTTCCCAGGGACAAAGCACAAAACTCTGTCTATCCATCCATCTCTTATCTTCCTCCTTTTTCTTGTCCCATCATTAAGCCATATACTCAAATATTTAAGCAACAATGTTTCTTTATTCTACCTCATAAATGTCTCTTAGTTCTACCTAGACATTCTGTCCTTCTTCCATGGCCACACTCATACTTTGCCTGCATTGCCACTATTTTTCCCCTAACTTCACACCACTTTTTAATTCAGAAAGAACATTTTTAATGTGTGAGTTTATTTGTATGACTCAGATTCAGTGCTTAAAACTTGAGACTTTTTCATGCAACCTTTAGCATCAAATCCAAACCCACTACCTAGTTATCTTTAAGTGTCTCTTCCCTTTTCTAGGTTCTTTACTCACTGTCATCTCCTATGAGGGGCATTGGCTATTGTGTTTGATGGGAAATGGTTTGTTGAATGACTACAAGGGATCTCTATAAAGCAGGTTCTGCTATGACTACTGTGAGCTGTTTCCAGTTATTTTTCTTCTCCCATAAACAAGTGTTCTACTCACAACTGATCATAAAGAGGCTAATTCTGTCAGTTTTTAATTGCCTAGTTTATTTCATTTAATTGCACAATGGGTCAAAGGTCATGCATTACTATCCCCTACTTACACATGAGAAAAAGAATGTATCAAATCTT
The DNA here is from genome assembly GCA_907164525.1 of Lophiomys imhausi. Taxonomy (NCBI): domain Eukaryota; kingdom Metazoa; phylum Chordata; class Mammalia; order Rodentia; family Muridae; genus Lophiomys; species Lophiomys imhausi. The sequence goes on from CAJQZJ010001969.1 coordinate 8,411,132, forward strand.
TCCCTCTCTAAAGTCTTGACTCATTTGTGCCTCTTCAAAAATAAATGCATTGCCCTAGTGGAGCTGCCATGTCGGACTCAAGTGCAAGAGGAAGCTCTTAGCCCTTGTATGACTGATGAACCGATGAGAGCTGATATGTGGAGACTCCCCACACCACAGGAGTAGGATAGGAGGAGAAGGGGTAGAGGGTGGGAGGCTGGGACCTAAAGGGGTTAAGGGAGGGGGGGTGTGATGGAAATGTAACTTGAAGTAATAAGTAAATGTAATTTAAAAACCAAGTAGAATAAGGAAAAATTAGAAAAAAGAACTCAGAAATGGGTGCAATAGAGTGGCACAGTAAGTCAGAAGCATCCAAAAGAGATTAGGTCCTGAAACAGGAGTGGAATGAAATGTTCTCATGGGCACAGCAGCCAATGTTTCCAATGGAAGAAGGAAGCATGGCCAGTGTGTATGGTATGAATGAAAGGAGATAAGACGTATGGTGGATACATAGAGACAGTGTGAATACCAGCTACCATGTGTGAAACTGGAACCTAAGGGTCTAAAAGGTGCTATCCAATGAAGGAAAAGAGGTTTATCTGGTCTTGAGGAGAAAGAATCCATAGAGCTCAGGCAGCAAGGAAGTTTGAGGTGACAGCTTGGCCTTCCTTCAACACTGCAACCACCCCAAAGCTTGAATACACAGTTGTATTACTGAAGGGCTCACACTGCGTGTGTCACTTTTCAGAACCAGAGATTGGAACCGCTGTTCTTTTCATCAAGGCTGAAGAAACCAAGCAGCAAATAAACAAGCTCAACAGTGAGGTATGAGGGTGGGGGAGATGGGAGAAGGAGATATACATTCTCTTACAGTTTGTAACCCTGGAGAGAAACTGCCTGGGCCTCACAGGGGCCTGGAGCTTTTGACCCATTGTGTAACTCACCTGCAAGCTCCATTTCCCATATATAAAGCAGGAAACAATATGCATGCCCCCTGTTTGATCCACTGTGCAATTAAATAAAATGACCTATATAAATAAAGTAAGCTCTAAATACGTGGTTATTGTATAACTAATGACATATTCTGTCCTGTCCAGAAAATGTTATAAACAGCCACATTTTTTAGTTTTCAGTGAGTGAGTTTGTTGAAAATGTAGTAAAAGAACAAGCATCAAGCAGCAGACAGACAGAAGCAGCAGACAGACAGCAAAATACAATTGCATCAGACCCTTACTACACTCAGCAGAGACAAGTGGAATAACCACAGTAAGAGAAGCAACAGAAGCATCTTCATGGAATTGATGCTCATAACAACCAGCGGAAATGCACTAAGGAAGCCCTGTCCAACAGTTGGATGGAATTCCCACTACAGAACCCGGGCAGAGCAGAAAGGTCTCTCCATGGATGAGCATCTGGCTTCCCACTCCCACTGTAGGTGTTTTTATAATAGTAACTTCTGCTAGGCATGGTTATCTTCTCTATTTGTCTTCAAGAGGACATTTTTAATATCTTTATCTGTTCTCTCTTTCCCCCTCTTTCTGTCACAGACTCAGGGTCACCTGCCCAAGGACAGGGACTTTTAGGGGACAGTTGACATGGAATTTGCTTGAGGATGACACCAGACAAGGCCTCTTTGCTATTACAGTGTGCTTTCCACAACCTTAACAGCATGTGACTTTTTTTTAATTTTTGCAATATAAGATATATTTTGAACATGTAGTTCATTTAACTGATATTCTTCAAATTTCAGCTAGTTAAATCATGATTGTTAGTCCACAAGAAAATGTGATTTCTCAGAGTAATTTTGGCATAAGCTCTGATTTATCTCCAACACTTATTTGCTATGAACATAGGAACTTTTCCTTTCTGAATCTTAGGATTGTCCATTTGAAATAAAGTAATTTTTTCAACAACTTTATTAAGACATATTTATGCATCATAAAATGTATCTATTTTAAAATATGTGATTCAGTAAGTTTCAGTTTTTTATTCATTTAGCCATCACCAAACGTTACCTTTAGAATATATTTTGTCTCTCCAGTAATACCCTTCATTGCTGAGGTTCTTTACAGGCCTAGCTACAGAGCAGTCTAGAGAGACTCACAGGAATAATGCAGGAAGCTCTGGAATTCTTTTAGACCATGGAAAGGACATGTGGAGAGGTAGAGGATAAGGGAGCTCCTTCCAGACTGAAGTTGAACTCACATGCTGTCATCTTGAATAGAATCACCAATTACTGATAGTAATGAGGCTTTGTAAGTGAAATCCGTGTGATCATACATCTTATAAGGATCTGTAGTAACACAATAGAGCAGCTTGAGACTCCCAGGCTTCTCATAAACTTGGGTTCTCTGTCAGTGAAGATTTGTACTCAGCTGCCATCTCTCCTTCCATTAGGTGAGAACAGGACTAACAGGAGGGGATAGTACCAGAAGAACCGAAATGACATGTTTAGAGAACTCACTAGTTGGATTGGCAGTTCTTAAATCCTAATGATTAGTCCAATCACTGGATCACCCAAATAACCTCCCATTGAAAAATACAAGTGTCTGGAGTGACAGCTCAGGGTTTATGAGAACTTGCTGCTCTTGCAGAGGTCCCAGGTTTGGTACCCAGCATCTACAGGGCAGCTTGCAACTGCCTGCATCTCCTGTTCCAAAGGATTCAGGGCCTCTTCCAGTCTCTGTGCACCAGGTGTATGCATTGCACAGACATACATGCAGGCCAGACATATAAAATTTTAAAATAGAGTAATTTTTAAAACAGGAGAAAAAAAATTACTAGATATTTGTTGGCAATCTGAACATTAGCCTTCCCTTGAACAGTTTCTCTTCAGATACTTCCCTGACTCAGATCACCCATAATTCCATTAGAATTCTTCCCACCCTCATTTGACACAAACACATAAGAGTTCTAAGAAGTGATTGGTCTACTTCTTAACTAAATCTTAGAGTCAATTATTCTTCTTGGGAAAGGAGTTCTATCTCTTAGAATGAGGACAATTTGCCCAAGTCAGGCTAAAAAGCTGAGATCACTACATTATTTTCCTTTGACAATATGGTCCAGGAGTCTATGGAAGCAGGGAGTCATTGGAAAACAAAGGAGACTTGCTATGTGATGTATTTGTCATTGTTCTTCTGTTGAGAAACATTCAAAAATATACATTGAAGTAAGGAGGCCAAGATAAAATTATTGGTGGTTTAATGATCTCCTTCTAAAGATTAGATTTCCCTTATAATAAAATATCTGATTTCCTCTCAGTTATAGCTTAAATAACATAAGAAATAAACAACTTTATCCTTTTTATATAGCCTTGACCCTGTGCTACTTAGAAGTGGCTTCAGAATGTGCTTATAGCCTCCTACATCTCCTCACAACTCCTACAAAGCCATATTGTTGATATAGAAAAAAAAAACCACCAATCAAGTCAAAGCCTAATTTTCTGCTTTATGTACATCCTACTTTTCATAGATATAATCAGTTGATTGCTTTACTCTTACTTTATAGTATATTTTGTTAATTTCAAGCAAAAAACACATTGGTTGTAAATGTGGAACCTATTGCATGACTCTGAAGTTTGTTGCCAAAAATGCCAGACAACAGTACAGCCGAGACTGAGATCCAGCCTGGAGGCACTGGGTGCACTGTGGGAGCACTGATGCATCCACATTCTTATATTCACCCAAAGGCTAACATAGAGGGTCTGGAGCAATGTCAGTGGATAAGAGGACTTATATTCTACTAGAGGCTCTGAGCTGAGTTCCCAGCTCCTATGTCAGGCAGCTCATAGGCTCCTGTAACTGTAACTCCTGAGGATTTGATACCCACTTCTAGCCTCTTTGGATACCTGCATGTACACTTGTACACAACCACATACATGTGCATACATACATACACACATAAACACACACATGCACACACAGAAAATACAATAAAATAAAGTATATGTTTATGTATATGATTCATACATATTCATATATGTATATATATGGAATTGTTCCCTGTTGTATACATTTCATTATTAACTGGTTAAATACATTTTACCAAGTCAGAAAAGGCAAACCATTGCTATTAACCAACATTCCCAGAACACTTAAGGACATTTTAAAGATGTATGGCAACCACCAATATCACCTGCTTTAGATACATCCCCCACACTTTATAGTGGACTAAAGCTGTTACTCTAAGAAAAATCTTTACATTAACAATGAAAAACACTTCAGGGGCCATGGACTGTGAGTGTCAAACACTCCATTTCTGAAGAGGTTTGTAGGTAAATGCTACATGTGCTCTAGTTTCTCAAATCTAGCTGACCCAGAAAGACATGATGACAAAAGATTTAAAGAAAAACTGCCTTGACATAGTGAGCACAAAGCATAAACACTGCTGAGAAAGAGAAGCTGTCCTGGAGGGAACAAATGCTTAGATCCATGTTCAGTTATTTCAACAAAGTGTTTCTCTTCCCTAATCTCTTACTGTTATTCTATTAGTGGGTAATAAAATTTACAATAGAAATTCATATTTAAACTAAAGACTGTATAGAGAATGCAAACACCACATGTGAAATATAGTGGCCTCTTTAACACATGGTTGCTTCTGTGTTAGAACTCCCTGACATCTGATCACTTTGCCTGCGTTTTGGTCATTTATCTATCCTCTTTGCAGAACTTTCCCTTTACATTCTTTTCTGATTTTCAATTGGGCTGTCTTTTTATTATTGACTCTTAAAAGTTTTTTTTATATATGTATTATAGAACCAATTCCCTTATGAAGCACGTGATTTGCCCCCTTTTCCTCTCATTTTGTAGATCGAAGCCTGACTGCCTTGATGGTTTCCCTTGAAGCACATGAGTATTGATTTTAGAGATAGCCAATCTGTCTTCATTTATCTTCTAGTGCTTTCGGGGTCATATCTGGGAGAAATCCAGCATAATAAATATTTACTCCTCTGTTCTCTTTTAGGAATTTTATGCTGTAATAATCTCTTTTGTTTGTGTCTTTGATCCTATTTTGAGTTATGTTGTACATATTGTATGAGTTGTGTTTTTAGCTGCATTTGTATGTGAATATTTGGTTTTCACAGCATCATTGGTTAAAACACTGTCTTTCCAGATGTAAGATCTGAAAACTATGTTTATAAATCAGTGGATTATGAGTATAAAAGTGAATGTATATGTTATTGCTCTTGTTGCTGTAACCAAATATCTGACAAGAAATCATGGCAGGAAAGTAAGGGGTCTTGTTTGTAGTTCAAGAAGAAGGCATGGTTGCATGAGAGTGAAGTGTCTTTCACATTGCATCCACAATTAGAAGGCACAGAAAAAAAATGAATGATGGTATTCAGCTTGCTTTCTCCTTTTATTCACTCAGGGACTCCACTCCATAGGACAGTGACACCCACATGTCAAATGGGTCTTTCCTCTTCAGTTTACTCTTTCTGGATACATCCTCATAGACACACTGAAAGACAGAATTCAATAGCAATTCTAAATTGAAAATCCAGTTAACCTGATAGTGAAGATCAACCATTGTAGTTAACTTCTGGGCTTAATATTTTATTTAGGGTTCTTCTAGATAATTCAGCATAGCTTCAAACTCATAATTCTCCTACCTTGCCACCTGAGAGGACTGCAGGTGTGAACTATGATCCCTGGCTATTTCTGGACTCTAAATTGTATTCTGTTGCTATGTCTAACTGTATCCCGGCTCTTTGCTATCTTTGTCACTTTGCTTTGTAGTAAGTTTCAAAGTGAGAAGATAAGTGTCCTCCATCTTTAGTTTTCTCTTTCAAGATAGCGTTGACAGTCCAAGAAACATCTATTTCTACAAAGAAGAAAGAATGCTTTCCTAATGATCTTTTTTATTATGTGAAATTTTCATGCATGTATACAATGGATCTTCATCATATCAATCTCAACTGATCTCAGCATGAGTGATCACTTTCCCTTATCTCTCTCCCAACTTCTTGTACTTGTTTTTGTTTGTTTTAACCAACTGAGTCCAGTTAGTGCTGCACATAGGCATGGTATTATCCTACCACTGGTCACCCTCCCAACAAAATGACTCTCCCTCCCATAGCAGCCATCAACTGCCAATAGTTCTTCAGATAGGGTTGAAGCATTGTGAACACCTCCCTGCTCCATGCAGAAATTTAAAATATATATTTTTATTAATTCTTTGGGAATTTCATACAATGTATTTTGAAAGTATTCCACCCTACCCTTCCCTCTAACTTCTCCTAGATCCACTTCTATCTCCTACCCCTTATTTAATGCCTTCTTTTTATTTAATAATCCTTCAACTCCAATTTGTGCTGCCCATATGACCCTGAGTGTGGAGCCATTAGAGCATGGTCCACTTACAAGTAGCCTTGCCCTTAAAGAACCCTGACTCTCCCTCACCCTGAAGCCAAATATCTATAGCTTCCCAGTTAGAAGGGGAATACCTTGTAAATACCTTCCAACTCCATGTTAGAATGTTGATTGTCTTGATCTTGTGCAGTTCTTATACAGGCCTCCCCAGCTGCTTTGAATTCATTAATGTCCTATGAAGGTCCTATCATGTCCAAAAAGACACTATATTTATTGAGTCCTCCCTCCCTGTAGCTATTATAATCTTTCTGCCCACTCTTTTATGATAACTCCTGAGTATTAGGAGGGGGTATGATGTAGTTGTCCCATTTTTGTTTGTTTGTTTTTTTTTTTTGATGAGGAGGGTTTTACATCATGCACCCTGATCCTACTCATCTCCTATCTCCCCCAGACCTGCCCTCCACCGTTGAAAACCTCTTCCAACAGAAAAAAAAAAAATCTCATTGTGGAAGCTGTAGTGTGTCACACAATATGTCCTTTTGTCTACAGATTTTTGCTTGCAAATGTTCATTACAATTACTCCTTGGTCTGGTATGAGACCTCTGGATTCTGCAACTTTCTCAATGCTAGAACCTCACTGGAATTTCTCTCAGATATCCTGTTGTCACCCTGTGTCATGGAGATCCTGTAGTTTTAGGTCTGTAAAACTGGCCTCTTGATGAACTCCAGCAGTTCATGTACAGGGTATATGTTGGAGTGGGCCAACTCAAAGCCCTGGTTCTGTACCTGCAACCCCCACATCCAGGACCAGCTCTACTGTGCTTCCCAGGGAAGGTACAGGGCCTTGTCTCCCAAATGTTGCAGCAGATAAGGGGCTGGGCCAGCTTTCCTGTTCTCATGACCCCATCAGGGCCAACTATCCCACCTGCTACCTGTGGCAAGGACAAGAGAGTGGAGGGGATCTCTCCTTTGCCAATGCCACCACTCAGTGGACAAGAGTCAGGACCCCCTCTGCTTGGCTCATACCCTTGGGGATGGTTCACCTGCAACCCCCACATCAAGGGTTAGTTCTACTGTGATGCCAAGATGAAGTGTAAGGCTGGCTCTTCCACACTCACAGCTTCAACAGCTCATCAGGGGACCAGCTCACCCTCAACCCTCATATCCAGGGCCAGCTGTACTGTAGTACCCAGGCGAGGTGTAGGGCTTGTACTCTGGAGTGCTGCAACTGAGGAGGGACAGGGTAGTTTTCCTGCTCTTATGACTCCAGGGCCAGGTCTTCTTCTCCTTGTTACAGATGATGAGGGATGAGAGAGAGGAGGACATCTCATCCATGACACCACAGGGAGATAAGAGGTAGAGCCAGCTCTCCCAAACTCTCATCCTTGGGGTCAACTCACTTGTGACTCGAAATAGATGTCCCATTTGAGACTGAGTACTCTCGACTTTGACTAGTTGTAAGTTTCTGTGTTAACCACCATCCACTGCCCACAGAAAGTTATCTGATGAAGTCTCTATCTGAGACACATTTAGAGAGAGTTTGATGTTATATCCATTTACCAGAATAATAGTAGTAAGTTCACCTTGAATTTGACCAACAACTGCTGTGTGTTCATATGTAAAATAGCCATGTCCAGTCAAGGAGACATTTCACAACACTTCTCTCTACCCTCTAACTCTTACATTCTTTCTGCCCCATCTTCTGTGATGTTCCCATGGTTTCTAACAGTCTCTTTCTCCCAGCAACTGTTAGCTGTTCTCATATAAACTGAAAGTCAGACCCTTGTAAGCCTCTCTCTACCTTCATTGACTGAATATTAGTGGGCCCAGTCATGTGCCAGTCTCCAAAGTAATCACAACATATGCATACTTCTCAAAGAGGCAGTTCCTGTTGAAATAATAGGTATAGTTCATCACAATGTTAATAAACCTAGATATGTAGATTTTTAATATTTATCAATAAGCAACCAGTTGACAACTTCAGTGGTCAAAAGGGAGGCATATTTTTTAAACATTGATTTCGGGGAAAGGAAAAAACAAATGTTTTCTTATAACCTGTAAGGAAACAACTCTTTGTAAAATTATTTCAGCTAAATGAAACTTTATGATTGAATATAATTAAACTTGAGTCACACTGCACTTCTAATGTCTCCCTTCAAGGCCATGCCTGCTAACATCACAGTAAAAAGCTACCAAGAGCCATGTGCTTCCTAAAACACACAAGTGCCACCTATAGATTCACTGATAGGACAGAAAAAAAAAAGTGGGTTACCCAGAACTTTGAACTCTTGGTGACAGATCAGTATTGAGGAGTTAACCAAAGGATGTAATTCTGTGAGAATTGGGAATGAGTTTATAGAAACAGAGACCAGAATTGGAGCCACTAGTGACTGTGAGAATTGGGGTATGAGGCAAAGGACACAAGGATCAGTTTGACAAGATCAGTAAGCTCAGAAGAGGCACTGTTAGATTATAGCTGAATGTGTTATATTTGATACATTGCTAAAAAATCAGATTTTAAATTTTTAACTATGAAAAATAGTATGTGAAGTAGTCCATAAATTAATTAGCTTAAAATAGTGATATCTCAGTCTCTATCATGTTTGTCACTATAAATATGTATGGGTTTTGTAGTACTGAGAATGGAATCCAAAGCCTTGCATATGTGGTCAGAAGCTCTGTAGTCATTAAGATAAATTTTTAATTTTATTTTAAGATAGATTTTTGCTAAGATACCTAGACTAGTATTCCATTGTGTAGATGTACAACAGTTATTTTATCCATTCCTTGTTTGAGGGACATCTGCGTTGTTTCCAGTTTCTACCTATTACAAATAAGGCTGCTATGAACATAGATGAGGAAAGGTCCTTGTGGTTTGATGAGGAATCATTTGGATGTATACACAGAAGTGGTATGGCTGGACCTTGAGGTAGAGCTATTCCAAGTTTTCTAAGATATCGCCAGACTGATTTCCATAGTGGTTGTACAAGCTTGCACTCCCACCAGCAATGGAGGAGTGTTCCCCTTTCTCCACAACCTGACCAGAATGTGCTGTCATTTGAGCACATAAGAAACAATGAAATCATGCAATTTGCAGCCAAATGGATGGAACTAGAGAAGCTCATTCTGAGTGAGCTAACCCAGACTCAGAAGGATTCATGTGGCATCTGTTCACTTATAATCAGATTTTATCAATATAGTACAGGATAACTATACAACAACCAATGCACCAAAGGGAACATGAACATAGACTTTGTTACCTGTCAATGGGACACTTTGCCCTAGTGTTGCTGCCTTGTAGGCCTCAGTGTATGAGGAGGCTCTTGGCCCTCATATGGCTGCTGAACTGGGGCAGGGGACTGTTATGTAGGAACACTCCACTCCAGAGGAGTGGGATGGAAGGGATAGGGGGTTGAGAGTTGTTGGGTGGGACTGGGAGGGGTGGAAAGAGGGCACTTTGATGAAGATGTAACCTGAAGTAATAAATAAATATTTAAAAAATACCTAGACTAGGCTCAAACACCATATGCTCCTGCCTCAGCTTTCAGAGTAGCTGGGAATATAGGCATATGCCGCAACACTCAGGCAGTATACATGTTACTTAACAAAAAACAAAAACAACAAAAAAAAAAAACAACTTTTAATGTCAGAAGGGGGAAAACACCTAATCCTCTGACTTGACAAAGCTGAAGAGGTAATGGGTCAGTCAGAAGCTTGCTTCTTAGAAGTATAGAGTCCTGGGACTCCTCCACTGCTTTAGACTTTGAATATCCCAGGGTGGCTTCTCCCTGGGTTCAGGTTGGTGTGCATGTTGTATACAACTGAAAGTCTAAAAGGAAACAACTGTCCCTAATGTTTGCTAATAACGTAAGGATCTCTCAGTCAGACAGCAATGGAGACACTAATCACAATTGGCCATAGAAAACCAAATCCAAAGGATTGATAAATAATTAATGTCCATGGTGCAGCTGGAGTGATAAACTTATATCCAAAGACTGGAACTTGCAGAAATTTAATGGAGCCACTGAAGTAGCCACTTCGAAGATGGCTACTGGCTGTTTTGTGCTGGCAATGCCTGGTTCGCATTGCTTCTGTTAATGTAACATAACAGGCACAAGCTGCATCTACAAACAGAAAAATAAAAGAAGCCCTAGATCCCTGTGTGGCCTGGGACAAGCCAACTTTCTTGTCTCTCTAGCTCCAGACAAAGATGCACAAGCCTTGTTAGTCAGGAGAATGAGACCCTCATTTGGATAAAATATCTGCAAGTGCCAAGTATGATTATCATTTTAGCTGACAGACAAAAGACTATCAATTGTTTGGGACTTCTTTGTACATCAACAAATACAAGGAAATGATTCCAATAATCTTTACTTTCTTGCCTGCTTGTAAAGTTTGGTGGAACTTGTCTAAATCTCATGATAAATATACAACATGACAAAGAATTTGGTGAAATATCATTTTATTACCTGAATCACAACCTATAAAAATGTGTGTGTACATGCACATGCATGTGTGTATGTGGTGAAAAGGGGTTTTTGGTGCAATTAGTATCCTTGTATTTAAGAAAATTGTGTCTAGCAGGAAAATATGTACATTTGGCAAAAATTGAGACAGGTCAAGAACTCTTCACACTAAGAAGATTATGTCAACAGGCACATTCCCGTGTGCTTACTAACACATGAAAATGAAAATCATGGTTGTTTTTCCCCTCTGTCTACCAACTAAGGTTCAGAATTCATGGGTCAGAATGATATAGCCAGGAATCAGAAATAGAAAACATAAAGAAGAAGGAGAGTTATTTCACAGGAAACAAAAAGCATTCCTAAGGAAGTATTTTGACTTGCACTCCTGGTCCCAAAACACATGCCATAAGCACTCCTAAAAAAAAAAAAAAAAAAAAAAAAAAAAAAAAAAAATCTGTTTGCACCAAAAGAAACACTGGTGTATAACAGTGTCTGCTGTTATTGGAGAAAGTAGGCGCTAGCCCTATAGTTGAACCTCTTATATTATAAATTAGGCCATTCAAAATCTCCCAGTTTTAAATGTTAGATGCTCCCATGGGACATTCAAAGCATATGAAATATAATATTTAGTATTATATCTAGTAGATAAAAATATCTACTAGAAGCTTGGTGATAATTATTTCTGTCCTTACAAGTTTACATCAGTAGAAAGAAAATATTTAAATTTAGTTTTTTAAGAAATTTAGAAATGTGTTAAGAAATTCACCATGCCATTTACTCCTAGTTAAACTTTCCATCTACCAAACAAAATTTAAGTGTCTCCCATGTGGCAATATTTGTACAGAAACTTGAGTTACTTCAAAATCCAGTAAAGTCCTTGCCCTTCCTGCACTCAGCCTTCACAGGTCCTTTTTCAGTTCTGATCAACACCAACTTGAACATTTTTATATTTTATTTCACATTCCTGATAGAGAATCCCCAACCTGTCTGACTGCATTTGCTCAAACACTGAACTGGAAAAAATAGAATCTTAAAGCTCAGTTTCCCATAGGCCCAACAATTATGCTACCACATAAAGCCATGCCAGGCCATGAACAAATTAAAGTCTCTTCTTATTTTGACAGTGTTGATGGTATTGTGTTGTTTCTCCATGATGGTACAGAGGAAGAGTTGGATAGATAAATGTGATTGCCCTTTCCTCTGGGCTGTCTTCTGAATCAGTATTCTCTGTCATGCAGAAATTATTAAATAAACTTATTTTCTGTATGCATTATCAAATTCAGCCACGTGGGATCCTAACATGAGACCAATTATATAGGGACTAAAGTTTTACATCTAAAATATTATTTAAGTCATACATCAAAGCCCTTGTAGGAAAATAATACAGTAGAGGGAGGGAGACAGGTAAAAGTGTATCAGTAGAGTTGGTTAAATATAACAGCAGTAACAAGATACCCTAGAAATGTAGGCCAATAATGATACAGAATTCTAAGGAACTGTAGACATTGCAGAAATAGGGAAGTGTGGTAAGTTAGTCATTCCCTTCCATGTATGTCAAGGTTGGTGTGGAGATTATCACTGCTGGCAAGTTTGTTGTTCCATGGTGTATGACAAGATGTGATTACAGAGGCATTACCAACACACTTTCTGGGCCCTGGTGAACTGAGACTTCTATGCATTATCCAGGCACAAAAAGAAGGAAGCCTTTAGATGCCCTTGTGTCTACAATAGAGAAGTGAGTCACTTGGGAACACAAATAGAGTTTTCCTCAATCCCCTTTTCTAACATGACTTGGAATGAGAGGAAATGTTAGGTGTGAGAATTTTGCTGGGTAGATGGTGATATTAAGGTGGTTTGGGCAACAGTTTTAAATTTCAGACTGCTGAGTTTTATCCATAGTAGGAGAAAGAAGAGGGGACAAAGAAATGGGAGGAATAGAAAATGGATGGATGAAAAATAATATACACGTAGAGAACACACACCAAGTAATGTCCCTTTTATCCATGGTCTCACCTTGAATCAGAAGTCCACATCAACATAGCCTCTTTCTGTACAAAGTTTAAAAAAATGATACAAATGAGGTGGGGCTTGGGAAGACTTTGTAACAGCTACTGGAAGAAAAGATTATGATTTCTAATATAAAGAACAGAAACATGTAAGGATTTTAGGTTGCTGTTGGGGTAAGAGGAAAGCTTGTTTTCATGTGTTCAGGATGATTCTGCTTGGATATATTACTTCACTTCACAATGCTCTGGTTTAAAGACTCATTATAATATAACATATACTATATATACTATATAATAGAGCATCTATAAAGAAAAGCTCTACTATAAAGACTGAGCTCTGTAACTGGACAGTCCTAGACAGAAAGCAGTCCCAACAGTCTTTATTGGCAATTGTATTTGATTTTTTAACCAGGTGGCAGCTTGAATTCTACCACGCTTGAAAGTAAAATCTTTGTTTCTTATGCTTAACCAAGACTAGTGTCTTTCCTATCTTAGAATAGACTCTGTCAGCAAACCCAGCAGGGACCAGCACACACCATTGCAATAAAATCTACTGTGTTTTCTGTGGAAGTTGCTATCCCCCCCATCAGTGTCACCATGGTTTCCGCCTTCAGGAGATGCTGTCTTTCTTTGTGGCAACTGGCTTTGTGCTTGCAAAGGGAGAGGTCCCTTACCTAAAAAGGATTATTTCCCTCATGGAATTTTAATAGGGTGCAAGGGCGTGTCCCTAGGAACATAATGATGGAAATCTTCCCTCATATCATCTGAAAGCTCTATTTTATTGACTTCTATGCTGTTTTTAGTTTCAGCTAAGATAGTAATTTGCCTTTTGGAACAGTTAATATGTGTTTATGTTCCTGGAGTTAGTTGAGTCCTTAAGTTCTTATGTTGTGGTGACTGTACAGTATAAGTTAGGTGTCAAGAATGTGCCTCTGAAGAAAAGGGGAAATTTTATTTTGAAAGCTAGAATGCGTTTATTCTGAATTATGGTGTTTACCCTGTAGAAAAATCTTTTGTTGTTGCTTTTGTTCATATAATTTGCTTTGAAGAGAATTTACTGTTTAATCATACTGGAATTGTTTTCTGAGATTACACTATTTACTTATCTGACATTGAATTGACACTCTCAATAACGTTTAATCATGAGGCAATGGTTTATGTCACTGTGTTCTGTAGATATTCTAAATACATTAGCAAGAATCTCGCAACTCCTTCAAAAATAACAGCTCCTTTCGCATATGATAACATAGCCAAAGATAAGGCCTGAATTCTAGACCAAAGATGTCTTTCATTAAGTAAGTAATCTTAAAAACACCATTTTGGGACTGTAGATATAGTACAGAAATTAAGGGTACATTTTGCTCTTGCAAAGGATAGGAGTTTACTTCCCAGCACCCATGTCAGGGGACTCATAACCACCTGTAACCCCAGTTCCAGGAGATATATTACCCTCTTCTGGGCTCTGAGGGCAACATACTCATGTACATATACATGTGTGCACACACATACATGAAGTAAAAATAAAATAGAATTTTATTTTTAAAATAAAGTATCATTTCATTTTTACGACTCAATGTTCTGTTGTACACATGCAACCCTTTTTGTCCTAGTGTTATTTATTAATTTGATCAGGAAAATGTTTTTTTTTTTTGAAGTCTTTTTTTTTCCTTTATTTTTTACTTCTTCAAGTTACATCTCAATCGCAATCCCTTCCCTATTCCCCCTCCAGTCCCACCCTCCCACCCTCAACCCCCCATCCTCTTCACCTTTTTTTTTCTTTTAAGTTTAAGGTATATCTTATTTCTCCCTGCAGTTTCCCCTTTCAGTCCAACAAATGGCTCTTTCTCTTATAATAATAAATACAATACAGTACAACAGAGATAATTAGGCCACAGTTATGAGGGTTATATGGCTTAACGTATATTCCCAATGACCAGTCCATATGTATTTGGTACCTGACTTTAACATTCTACTATCTCACCATCTCCATGAGTTTAAAGTTCTATATCTGACTCAACATTCATACTAACTTGCAACACAATTTTAAAAATATCTTCTTAGATCCAGAACACCCTCTTGATTCATAAACAACTCAAAATTTAACTATAGACTCTAGCTATCTGTTCTTCAACCACCTCAGAGACCTGAGAGGGATAAATATATCTGATTTTATAGGAAGTACAGGGCCTGCAGCGTCCCAAACTAAGAAATGACATACCAGTAGCTGCCTGGACAGTTCCCATTTTCTCTCCATACATTACAGCATCGATCTTCAGTCATTTGTCCCTGTTTCTCTGACAGACATTGATTGTAGAGCAGGGGTAATGAAGGACTTACCTACTCTGTCTTGGCAGAGCTAGGCTGTCGACTTACCTGCTTCCAGGTTTTATCCTTTTTGGACAGCAATCTGTCTACAGTTGGAGCAAGGGGCTTTTCCTACCAAGAGATAGGCTTGCGACTAATTCAATCATCTCCCACTGGAGATTCTTCGATGCCCATCTTCTACTTGGAGGAGAATAGGGGGTGCTGTCAGGAGTTGATATGTCTTGATATAAAAAAATCTAAAGTTACGAAAACATCTTTAAATGCCATATTCTGCAGATCTCTTGAGGTTTTTGAAGAGGCCCTATCTATCTATTATATTAGGGTAAGCAGATGTTGCTTGTCTCTTAGCAGGTTTCTTTCTGATTAGCTTAGCAAGTAACTATAATAGGCTGTCATAGTACCTAACAGAATGACCAGCTTGCATAACCATTAGTTTGCATTTCTTAATTATCCTAAATGGTTTATGACAATTAGTAGTAAAAGGCCGAAACATCACATTTCATTTGTTTTCTTTACCTCCTAACCCTTCCATCCCATTTCTCTGGGGTAGGGTGTCCTTATATAACAGTCCCTCATCTCAGTTGAGAGGTCGTATGAGGGCCAAGAGCCTCTTCATTCATTGGGGATCTGCAAAGCAGTACCATCAGTAAAAAGTGTCTCATTGCCCGGGAGAGAGAACTACTAAACAAACAAACCAATAAGCATACAATAGATAAAAAAGACTAAACAATAGAAAAAATATAACTAATATATAAAAAATAAATAAAAATTAAAAATAAGAAGTCTATGTCCAATTTCCCTTTGGTATGTTAGTTGTAGTATCAATACCTTCTACTATATAGCTAAAATCCTACAATAAGTGAATAGATGCCATATGCATCCTTCTGAGTCTGGGTTAGTTCACTCAGGATGAGCTTTTCTAGTTCCATCCATTTGGCTGCAAATTGCATAATTTTATTGTTCCTGGTAGCTGAATAATATTCCATTGTGTACATGTACCACAGTTTTTTCACCCATTCTTCAGTTGAGGGACATCTGGGTTGTTTCCAGTTTCTAGCTATTACAAATAAGGCTGCTATAAACATAGATGAGGAAACTCCCTTATGATTCCGTGAAGAGGCATTTGGGTGTATACCCAGAAGTGGTATGGCTGGGTCCTGAGGCAGAGCTATTCCAAGTTTTCTAAGATATCGACAGACTGACCTCCATAGTGGTTGCACAAGCCTGCATTCCCACCAGCAATGGACTAGGGTACCCCTTTCTCCACACCCTCACCAGCATGTGCTGTCATTTGAGTTTTTGATGTTAGCGATTCTGACAGGTGTGAGATGGAATCTCAGAGTGGTCTTGAGTTGCATTTCTCTGATGATTAAGGATGTTGAGCATTTCTTCAAGTGTCTCTCAGCCATTAGGGATTCGTCCTTTGTGAATTCTCTATTTAGCTCTGTCCCCCATTTTTTGATTGGATTATTTGGTTTCTTGGCATTTAATTTCTTGAGTTCTTTGTAGATTTTGGATATTAGCCCTCTGTCAGATGTGGGGTTGGTGAAGATTTTCTCCCAGTCTGTAGGCTGCCGTTTTGTTCGAATGACAGTGTCCTTTGCCTTACAGAAGCTTTTCAGTTTCATGAGGTCCCATTTATTGATTGTTGATCTCAAGTCCTGAGCTGTTGGTGTTCTGTTCAGGAAGTTGTCGCCTGTGCCAATTAGTTCGAGGGTTTCTCCCACTTTTTCCTCTAGTGGATTTAGTGTGATCGGCCTTTTGTTAAGGTCTTTGATCCACTTGAACTTAAGTTTTATACAAGGTGATAAGTATGAGTCTAATTTCATTCTTTTACAAGTGGACATCCAGTTGGAGCAGCACCATTTGTTGAAGATGCTGTCCTTTTTCCATTGTGCCGTTTTGGCTTCTTTGTCAAAAATTAGGTGGCCATAAGTGTGTGGGTCTATTTCTGGATCTTCAATTTGATTCCATTGATCTACTGATCTGTTTCTATACCAATACCATGCTGTTTTTACAACTATTGCTCTGAAGTACAGCTTGGAATCTGGGATGGTAATACCTCCAGTTGTTTTTTTATTGAACAGGATTGATTTAGCTATTCTGGGCTTTTTGTTGTTCCATATGAAATTGAGGCTAGCTCTTTCCAAGTCTATAAAAATTGTTTTGGTATTTTGATAGAAATTGCATTGAATCTATATATTGCTTTTGGTAGGATGGCCATTTTTATTATGTTGATCCTACCTATCCATGAGCATGGGAGATCTTTCCATCTTCTAAAGGTCTCTTCCATTTCTTTCTTCAAGGGCTTGAAGTTCTTTAGTATAGGTCCTTTACTTGCTTAGTTAAAGTTACTCCCAGGTATTTTATGTTGTTTGCGGCTATTGTGAAGGGGGTTGTTTCCCTTATTTCTTTCTCAACCCATTTGTTTGTTGTATAAAGAAGGGCTTCTGATTTTTTTGAATTAATTTTGTATCCAGCCACTTTGCTGAAGGTGTTTATCAGCTGTAAGAGTTCTCTCATGGAATTTTTGGGGTCGCTTATGTATACTATCATATCATCTGCAAATAGGGATAATTTGAGGTCTTCGTTTCTGAAGTTTATTCCCTTGATGTCCTTTAGTTGTCTTATTGCTCTAGCAAGAACTTCAAGTACTATATTGAAGAGATATGGTGAAAGTGGACATCCTTGTCTTGTCTCGGAGTTTAGAGGAAATGCTTCAAGTTTCTCTCCATTTATTTTGATGTTGGCCACTGACCTGCTGTATATTGCCTTTATTATTTCTAGGTATGGCACTTGTATGCCTGTTCTCTCCAGAACTTTTAGCGTGAAGTGGTGTTGGATTTTGTCAAATGCTTTTTCTGCTTCTAGCGAGATTATCATGTGGTTTTTTTTCTTTCATCTTGTTTATATGGTGAATGACGTTGATAGACTTTCATATGTTGAACCATCCCTGCATCACTGGGATGAAGCCTACTTGATCATGGTGTATGATACTTTTGATGTGTTCTTGAATTCGGTTTGCTAGTATTTTATTAAGTATTTTTGTATCTATGTTCATGAGGGAGATTGGTCTGAAGTTCTCTTTCTTTGTTGGGTCTTTGTGTGGTTTAGGAATCAGGGTGATTGTGGCCTCGTTGAATGAGTTTGGCAATGTTCTTTCAGATTCTATTTTGTGAAAGAGTTTGAAAAGTATTGGTGTTAGCTCCTCTTTGAATGTCCGGTAGAATTCCGTGCTAAAGCCATCTGGCCTTGGCCTATTTTGGTTGGGAGATTTTTAATGACTGTTTCTATTTCCTCAGGAGTTATAGGACTGTTTAATTTGTTTATCTGATCTTGATTTAGCTTCGGTAGGTGGAATCTATCAAGAAAATTGTCCATTTCACTTAAGTTTCAAATTTGGTGGAGTATAGATTTTTAAAGTAGGATCCAAATATTCTCTGGATTTCCTCAATGTCTGTTGTTATTTCTCCCTTTTCATTTCTGATTTTGTTGATTTGTGTTTTCTCCCTCTGTCTTTAGTTAATTTGGCTAAGGGTCTGTCTATTTTGTTGATTTTCTCGAAGAACCAACTCTTGGTTTCATTGATTGTTTGTATAGTTCTTTTCGTTTCCAAGTTGTTTATTTCAGCCCTAAGTTTGATGATCTTCTGCCTTCTGCTCCTCTTGGGAGTGTTCGCTTCTTTTTTTTCCAATTCACCAAGTTTAGCTGTTAATTCGCTAATATGAGCTGTCACAATTTTCTTTTTGAAGGCACTTAGTGCTATGAACTTTCCTCATAGCACAGCTTTCATTGTGTCCCATAGGTTAGGGTATGTTGTGTCTTCATTTTCGTTGGATTTTAAGAAGTCTTTGATTTCCTTCTTTATTTCTTCCCTGACTCAGTGGTCCTCTAGTAAAGGGTTTTTCAATTTCCATGTGAGTGTAGACTTTCTGTTGATTCTTTTGCTATTGAAGTCCAGCTTTATTCCATGGTGGTCTGATAAGATACAAGGGGTCATTTCAATTTTCTTGTATCTGTTGAGGCTATCTTTGTGTCCAACTATATGGTCAATTTTGGAGAAGGTTCCGTGAGGTGCTGAGAAGAAGGTGTATTCTTTTGTGTTTGGGTGAAGCGTTCTGTAGAGATCTGTTAGGTCCATTTGGTTCATGATCTCTGTTAGACTCATTATTTCTCTGTTTGGCTTCTGTCTTGATGATCTGTCCGTAGTTGTGAGTGGGGTGTTCAAGTCTTGCACTATTAAAGTGTTTGGATCAATGTGTGATTTAAGTTTTAGAAGTGTTTCTTTTATAAATGTAGGTGCCTTTGTATTTGGGGCATAGATGTTCAATATTGAGATGACCTCTTGGTGGATATTTCCTTTAATGAGTATGTAATGCCCTTCTCTGTCTTTTTTTATTAACTTCAATTGGAAGTCTATTTTATTTGATATTAGGGTGGCTACTCCAGCTTGTTTCCTGGGTCCATTTTCCTGGAAGACCTTTTCCCAGCCCTTTACTCTGAGGTAGTGTTTATCTTCAATAGTGAGATGTGTTTCTTGTATACAGCAAAAAGATGGGTCTTGTTTATGGATCCAGTCTGTAAGTCTGTGTCTTTTTAGTGGTGATTTGAGTCCATGTTGATGGATATTAGCGACCAGGGGTTGTTATTTCACATTATTTTGTTATAGCTGGCTGTCTTGTGTTTCTCTTTTGTTTAGTTGCTGTGGAGGTTTCTATTTCCTCTGTTTTCTTAGGTGTAGTTATCTTCTCTGTGTTGGAATTTTCCTTCTGGGATCTTCTGTAGGGCTCGGTTTGTGAGGAGATATTGTTTGAATTTGATTTTGTCATGGAATATCTTGTTTTCTCCTTCTATGTTAATAGAGAGTTTTGCTGGGTATAGTAGTCTGGCTGGGCACCTATGTTCTCTCAGGGCTTGTAGGACATCCGTCCAGGCCCTTCTAGCTCTTAAAGTTTCTGAGGAGAAGTCAGGTGTGATTCTGATGGGTCTGCCATTGTTTGTGACTTGGCCTTTTTCTCTTACAGCTTTTAATATCCTTTCTTTGTTCTCTACATTTGGAGTTTCTATTATTATATGGCAAGAGGAGTTTCTTTTGTGATCTAATCTGTTTGGTGTTCTGTAAGCCTCTTGGATTTTTACTGGCATCTCTTTCTTTAGGTTTGGGAAGTTTTCTTCTATGATTTTGTTGAAGATATTTCCTGGACCATGGAGTCGGGAATCTTCTCTTTCCTCTATGCCTGTAATTCTTAGGTTCCATCTTTTCATTGAGTCTTTGATTTCTTGGATGTTGTGGGGGAGAGCTTTTTTAGCTTTCTCATTTTCTTTGGATGTTGTACTGATTTCTTCCATCGAATCTTCCATGCCTGAGATCCTGTCTTCCATCTCTTGCATTCTATTTTTCATACTCACATTCATAGTTCTTGTTCTCTTCTCTTGATTCTTCATTTCCTCTTTTAACTCTGACTGTGTTTTCTTTATTGTTTCCATTTCTATTTTCAGGTCTTGAATGGTAGTGTTTGTTTTGTACATTTCCTTCTCCAGTTTGCTTGTTTTTGTCTGGAGATCTTTCATTGCTTTATCTTTTTCCTGTTCAACCTGGGTCACCTTGGCTTGGAGCTCTTTAATGATGTTATTCGTTGTTTTGACTTGTAAAATTGTGGCTTCTTTGAATTCCTTCATAGTTTTAAGTTCTTCTTGAAGAGACTTTATCACTTTCCATACTATAGAATTGTCATCGTTTTCATGTGTTTCAGTTGTGGTGAGGTGGTTCGGGTTGGACGGAATAGCGTTGCTTTCTTTTGTTGGAGACATTTCACTCTGTTTTTTTTTTTTTTTTTTTTTTTTTTTTTT